>VZUI01042811.1:0-39902 GCA_013401135.1 Cettia cetti
TATCTATCTATCTATCTATCTATCTATCTATCTATCTATCTATCTATCTATCTATCTATCTATCTATCTATCTCAGTGCCAATGCCCAAGGAGCACTCTGTTTAATCATAGTCCTGCAATTCACAGCCCTATTTCACACATCATTGTTACAATTCAAATAGAAATACATCTTTATGCAACATAAATACATATATGGTTATTATCTAGATAAATATTAGATATTGAGATGCTGAACAGTTTCTTTGTGGAATCTCCACTCTGCTCAGGAACTTTTTCCTGTGTCAGTACTTTGTCCATTCTCTGTAGGTAAATGGACATGAGTCAGTGGAGAAACCTGCCTCCATTTAACTGGAAAGGTTCACAAAGTCTGCAAATCAATCCCAACATTCAAATTATCACCATCAACAAGATGATGAAAATTTACTTGGTGTGACCAACCTAACTGCTCTCTTTTACTTTGTCATTCTCAAATCTCTGCTGAAATCACTCACTACTTTTGCCATGATTCCCATTTGGCAATATTATTATGGGTGGGAATAGACTGTTATTTTTTTGAAATTTGCACTTGTTATATCATGGCAGTGTCTCACAGGTATTTGAATAAATGTTCTTTTCCCAGATACCAAATATGCTCAGCTGTCTGTGAGAAAAGATAATAAGGTATCTGAGTAGATCAGCTATTTTACTTTTCCCTGCTACATTAAGAAAAAAAAAAGAAAAAAAAAGCAACCACAACATATTAAACACTAAAGCAGACTGCAATGAGTAAGTTCAAAAGTGAAATGTTCCCAAAATCCAGTAGGTATCTGTAACAGCAGGTTTCACTTAAAGTGGCTATCACTTTACTAGTTTTAACAAACTTCAAAGTAAGTGTCCTAATGCTACTCATTTTCTGTGTCTGTTTTACATCAGTCACAATTCTGTATCACGGTTTCACTTCTGCCTGATGCTTATAATGAATTTTTGTAACTGGAAAGCACATTTAGTGTATGGATTAAATTAAGAATGGTTTTACAAAGCAGCATGATAGCAGACATTTATGTTATTAACTCACTTTTTTACATATCTGCTGATATGTTGTTGGGGCATGTTAAAATATGGTATGGTAATCCATACCACATCCATCAGCAAGATAAATATACTTAACTGAAATAAAATCAGAGAATCAGAAATCAGTTTCATGGGGCTCCATTTCAAGACACTGAAATATAGGAACATTTTTCAAATAGAACTATTAATTTTTAATTCATTATACCACTTCAACGCAAAATGGCTAATTTTAATAAACCAAAGTGTCAGTGCTGATGGTGAAATCTTATACAGATGGAAAGCTATTCTCCTAGGAATGCAGCCTGGGAGTGATAGCTTGAATACCAAAAAGGTATTCCCAACATGGAATTTTTATGCTATTTGCCAGCACATGGAGTGTGCTGGAGGATTTCACAGCCCTTGGTCCATCCCACTCTGAGGAGCAGGACCACGAGCTATGGCAACACCTGCAGGACAGTTTAGGGCAGAGAAAGTCACACCTCTCAGTGAACCCAGGAGCACTGGGCACCACAGTTTCTTCATTCCCTTAGAAGTCAATTCCAAAAGAAATGTTGTGGGTCTACTTTCTGTAGGTAACACAGCAAATGAAGAAGGAGCTCCTGATTCTCAGTTAAAACCCAGTTATGGCTCAGCCTTCTCCCAAAGCCAATGCTGTTGTGTGCCTGCAGTGGCCCTTCTGCTTTGGCACAGAGAATGGCCAGCACAAGGAGTGCAGACTGGGGTTAAGTAGGCACATTAGAGATGAGTGAGTTGGCACATCTGGCCCACAAGGCGCCTAGAGGTCAGACACAGCCCTGAATAAGGGATAACAACACAGAAAGCAAGGCGAAGAGGCATTCCATATGTTCTGTTAAGGGGAAAAAATTCATCCTATTTTTTCAGTCATGTTCCTTCAGATGCTAGTGTACCTCAGTGCATACATATCCAGTGGCAGGGGAGAGCTGTGGAGATACATTTTGCTCCATTTCCTATGCCTTCAATTCAGTCTGGATAGGACATTCATATTGCTGTCATTAAAAAAAATCTCATTTCATCCCAAAACATGTTTTTTTCCAAGGCTAAGGAACATGTCACTCTAAGCAGTTGTTCATAAATCTTTTAAGCTGGAGATTTTTTTTCCAAATCACCTCCCAAAATGTAGATTGATTAAGAGATGGTGTAATTAAATCTATTTTTAAACCTTTCATTTTACTAGAAATACTTGATTCTGCCTGGGCCAGTTACCCTGTTTCTGACTCCTGTAAGACCTGTACACAATGTACACACAGCTGCTGGTCACCAAAGATCAGCAGTAGCCATTTGTTGAAGGGGAGGTAAAAATCTTAGAGATCCCAGGAGCAAATGGCCATATCAGATGCATTTTTAGGCAAAATTAAACTATTCCTTAAGGCTGTAATAAAAACCAGCCATTGAATCTTATTTTAGGAGCATTTCATTGATCCAACAGTATGAAAAAGAAAGGCTGAACTCCATTAGCAGGAAGAATTTTATCAGGCACACATGTATTTATGCTGCAGGACTGAAACTTGTATTCCCCTCTCCTTCTTCACTACACAGGTTTTGCCCCTGGAAGCAGAGAGAAGTCTTGGAAACACATATATTTGCCTGCCTTTTATCATAGCAGTTAAGTCACTAAAGACTTGTGTGGACTTACCTTCTTAAAGGACTTAAAATGACTGGCAGAATGCACTGAGGTAGCAGAACCTGACCTCCCCCCATTGTGACCAAATAGGTGGTGCTGGTGGTGAAAATAAAAAAATACACTTCATCTTTGCAGTACAAGTGGAACAAGGGGTTCCTTTTGTGTTACCTTTGATTTCAAAAGCTAACAAAATCTTCCAGGCAGCTATGGCTGCTGTTTGCCTCCACCCAGCCCTCAGCTGAGGTTGCTGCTCCAGCACCAGCTGATGGCCCAACACCAAGGGCACATGTAGCCACAGTGTGAATATGCAGAATGCACAATAGCAGGAATTGTAAATATTTTCCTGTGCCCTCCTCCATGTACATGCAAGTATGGTATTTAAAACTGTCAGACATTTGTGGTTAGGCATATCCAGACGTCACAGCTGCCGCCATCCAGGAGGAATTATGATTTATTGTAATTTTGAGATTATACAACAGTTATTTAGTCTTTTTAGAGTACAAACAACTACTTTAATAAGCTTACAGATAAGTTATTAGTGTGGTGGAGAACTCCTTTGAAACAGTAACTTAATTACTCCCTTCCTTGGAGGATCTACAACATCTAGCACACATAAAAGGAGGCATCTCACGTACTAACTTGTCCAAGAGTTATAAAGAAGTAGGGAGACATGAAAAGAAGATGCTGAAATATGTATAACCACAGAGTTCAACAATAATAGGAGTTAAAATGATAAGATATCAAGGATCTTCGCAGTCTTGAAATACCGCTAGAGGCCACATAAAAAAACCCCACCAAAATAATTTTCAACTGTCTGTAGCAGTACTTGACTCCTATTTAATCAGTGTGTTTTTTGGGGCCAGAATTGTCTGTCTCAAATGCACAGAGCTCCACACACCCTGATCCTAACCTGCAGCTATCAGCACACACAAAGAGCAAAAGTAGTACTAGACAAAGAATTTAGCAACCCCCACGTGGTACAGAGACCTGGTCAATAACAGCAAAACTACCCAAACATAAAATTACAGAGAAAAGAAAGTTATCCCAAGGGAGGTATAGCAAATATTTTCATAGCATTTTTATATTTCAAGTTTATGGTGATGAAATGGAGAGCTTATGCAATTCGTTTGCGTTTCGGGCCTTGAATGTCCCAGAGACAAGAGCTCCATTTAGCAGTACCTTGCAAGATTAGGTACTTGCAAAATTATTTCAAAGAAATTCTTGACAAATGTTTTGTCAATATTTCTGAATGCAATATTCAAAATGAACCCTCTGTAGGAAAAATATATAAACAAAGAAACCTGGTAGGAGGAGGAAACTTATCTTAACACTTAAAAATAATAAAATGAGGCCATAAATCTTGGATCTTTTTCAAACAACCAAACGTATTGCAAATATTTTATGCTCCAGATGAATTTTAGCAGAATTTTAATGAATTTACAGTTTTCAAAAGCCTGCAAAAAGGGCTGGTGAAAACTGAGCATTTGATGCACATTTAAGTTCTTCATTTTTTTTTTTTTAACTTAAGTAGAATAGTTCACTGACTGTGTAATAGTTCCTCCCAAGGTAATTTGCTATGATGCTAAAATGTTCCCATAATATTGGAGTAAAGATTTTATTTTATGATAAAGCTAAAAAGCGTATAAATTATGGGTTGCAAAATAACCAAGGATAACACTAATTTATGTAAATGTGTACTGTACAATACAAAGAAATATTCATTTTTTAGCAGCATATAATAAGATTAAAAAATCCTGCTGATTAAACGAATAGCTTTTTTAATGCATTTTGGGTTAGATGGAGAACATTTCCAACATGAAATGGAATTTTGCTAAATTCAAAACACAAATAAAAGAAAATTAAAGAATTAATTAGTAACAACAAGCTGTATTTCTGATCACAGCCAAGAATACAAACCAGGTAAGACAAAAGAGAATTTTATATTAACTACTGTCTATCACCCATCTCACCTGCCTGTGTGATCACAAACTCGGGCATGCTGCTGCTGTTGTCACCTTTTCATCTTTAAGCCAAGCTTGCTCAGCTCCTCCATGAACCAGGAGATCCGAGGATCCACAGCCTAGCACTTCACCAGCACACTCCTCATCTTCTGGAAAGTCAGTGCTGACTGAAGCCTCAGTGCCTTCCTTCTACAAAGGCTGACAGGGCCCCTTTGCTGGCACTGTGCACACTGTGAGAGGTTACCTGAGCCTCGTCACAAGTCTGGTGTCTCACCATGACAAACTTTGTTCCCTGCTGAACAAAGAAAACACAAGATGTGAAGGCCCTTTCAATAGGACACTGACTTCTTTAGCCTTGCCATGAACTGTATTTGATGCATAAGGGATCCTAAGCATGTATGATGCCAGAGACTGTAACATTTAAAGCCTGTACAGTATCTTTCTCAGGATTCTGCAAAACAAAAATTATTATAGCAACATTCTTCTGTTTCACAGAGAAATCCCTCATGCACACAAAAAGACACCTGCACACATTCTGCATCAGATAAACAAGCAAGTCTCAGCAAGAGGAAGAGTTTTTTTTGAACGCACTCACTGCTACCACAACATTCAGAATACACTCCCAAGTCAGAGCACTGTGAGGTTTTCTCCCCCTCCCAAACACCTGGTGCAGGCTACTGCTCCCAGCAGCCCACTGAGCTCTGCAGTCTGGAACCCATCAGGGAACTGAGTGCAACTCTCCAGGAGGGATGCCAGACTGGTATTGGCACTACAGTTAAATTCGTCTTATTAGCAATGTGTTTATATACAAAATACAGTGCATTACAGATCCAAGTAATTTAAGCTCAGGGCAGTGTTGTTGAACTCCTTCCTTTCCCACATATGCGATATTCCATCTCCCACTAAATTCCAAGTTTCAGCATTGGGAGGATTCTCATCTAGAGCGTGCAATGCACATCTCTTCAGCCTGCAAGCATTTATAGCTGGACATGTGAGAATGCACAACCCCTCCTTTTAAAAGCTATTGACAGACATATGCTATGCAACATAACATTATAAAGACAAATTATTTCTAATTGTTTTTACTTTGGTTTCTGAATAAACAGAACTTGACATTACTTCTCCCCCCCTTATAAAATTAAAAAATTGGCAGAGTATCACTTTCCAAGTGACACATGACATAATTTACTACAAAAGGGAAATGTTCTGTGACTAAAATGACATAATGTTGATTTTCATGCAAAGCATGGTTTCAAGGATTTACAGATAAGACAAGAATGACCACATATAGGTCTAGAGTTTCACTTAATAAATCTGTGTAGCAGATTTACACCAGCCATTTACACCCCATTGAAGTCATTATGATCCCTGCTCACTTAGACACCAAAATTGATAACTGCATTTGGGGAAAGTTCAGGTCTTTGGAAACCCCAGTATGGCATCAAATGCACACAAAACTCATCCTAAAAGAGCACCATCACAATATAAGTAACCTTTCATAAAAGTAAATTCACAAGTTATATATGTTCACTCCTTTTTATGTGCTGCCCAGCATTGAGGTTACTGAGCAGAAAGCAGCTGTGTTGATTAAAATCTGAACACTGGGTACCATTGAGTTACTACTACATATTTTCATGGTACAACTTGCAATTACATCATATCTTGACCCACAAATGGAGCAGCAACTCAGATACTCCATTTGGTATTTCCTGAGAATGCTGCAGATGCTCAAAGACTTCCAACAGTTTCAGAAAACCAGCAGACAAATTGCAGGACCAGCTCAACTTCTCAGAAACAGGTCCAGCTCAGTTCCTGCCCTTACATCTCCATGAACAATCCCATTTGCTGTCAGTTGTGTTAAATGGGCAACTTTCTTACTAGTCAAGCAGAAAAGATGGGGTGGGGAGGGGCAATCCTGCACACCCAGTGTGACATGGCACCGGAGGAGCGAGCATTAAATTAGAGTGAGAGGTTATAAGTCTGACAGAAATCTGATCTGTATTCCCTAATTATGGAGGCTCACTTCCACAAAACTGACACAAATGTTAAGCCAAATTAAATGTTGTCTAATTAACTATCATATACAAGCCTTCAGAGCGGGATGTCTACATGTTATTTAGCGAAGTAACTGGAACACAGAGACTCGCGGATTATCAGTCGAGGCAGAGCTGCCACCCCAGCTAACTGTTACAAGGTGAAGCCATTCCATTCCCACACATCCCTTCCATGAGTGATGCTTGTAATATTTACAGGAAAAGGCACATCAGTAAACAGGGTCGCCCGGCGAGGCGGGGAGCTGCGGGCGCGGTTCAGTGGCACCCATCTCCCCAGCAAGGTGCCAGAAGCTGTTATGAAAGGCCTGGCTGATGGGCTGAGGGCAGATAAAGAGAAAAAAAACCCACCAGTGCTGGTAATTCATGAAAAACTACACACTGCCATGACAGCTACAAGTGCCAAGTGACAGCTGTCAAGGTAAATGGAGTTTGGGAAGCCTTTCTTAAAGGAGCATCTACATGTACATGTTATTTTGGGGGTAGGGAAGAATTAAGCATGAAGATTTTCGTGTCTATTTCCTCCCTTGGGACCCAGGTGAAAAAACTAATTTATGTTGTTCTTGATTTCAGTGTAATCAGTCTGGGTTTTGACTGGAAATGATAGAAAAGATAGAAACTCGTTCTTCATTTCAGATGTTGTTCAGGCTAAGCCCTTCCCATGTCATCCACACCAGGAAGAGTCTTGAGCATGGGTGATGCTGTAGGGAAGAAGGTGCCAAAGCTGAAGGAGCCTTGGGTGTGGGAAGGGAGAGAAGCAAAGGCAAACCATGCTATGATGAGGTAGGGGAGAGCAGCAGGAGATGCCCTTCACGTGGGCCCCATTATCTGCTAGAGAGACATCATCCAGATTAGTCTCAGTGCAAATGGGCAGTACTAATCCATAGCCTAGAACTGTGAGGAGCTGAGCAAGACAAAGCAGCATCTCAGCGTGGGTCAGGCTGCCTTGGCACAACTGCTTTCCCACCGGGGCGGGGAAGGGCTCGGCCGCCCCTCTGCGTGGGCAGCAGGGCTCAGCCAACAGGGATCCGATTGATTTGAAGGGGTTTTGTTCCTGCCACAGAAGGAAACAGCTGCAGCAGTCCGAGCAAATCAGCCACCATTTCCCATACAAATCACTTCTTATCCTGTCTTAGCTTCCTGAAAACATGATTTTGTTTGTTTAGGAGCAGCCACATTAAAATGCAATAGCCAAAGCACTGGAAAATTGATTTGTGAAAATTTTAGAAGATCTACATCCAGCCATGGTTTAATGGATAACACTGACCATACACAATAAAAACACACAGAGCTCTACTGTTTATGTGCTCTCAGAGCATGGTAGGAAAGGCACATCACAAAAAAAAAGGAAAATTGGGCAAGGAAAGTGTGAACAAAGCCTACTATTAACATAATTCTCTCTAATTGTTTTACAACTGTTAAATTGACAGCATAAAAGGCTCTACTATTATTACCAGCTGTAGTCTATCTCTCTCTATCCACCCTAAGCTTCCAAACACTCTAGTTACTCAAAAACAAATGGAGCCAAACATTCAAGCTGAAGTCAAACAAAAAGGAGGATCTTGGAAATTTAACACCCACTCACACCCAAGAACAAATAAAACCTTGCAAGGACCTATCTTTTCCTGCTATCTCCTGTAACAAATCCATCTAAGCTGATTAAATTTTGCATTGAGCATCTTCTTGAGCTACTATTCATACCATTCCAAGGGCCTCACCCATAACAGACTGCTGCCAGTGTTTCCAGGTCACTGTTTCCAGGAGACTGCATGTTGGGAACTCATTCTCATTCCTGACTAACCATCCTGTAACCTGAAAAGAAACAACAGTGCTGCACAGCACCTCGCTTTAAAACCAAGCACCTGGCCTTGCCCTCAGCCTCTGCACTGCACAGATCCTCACCTGCAGCTGCTCTGCTTCCCCTGCAAGGCAGCCAGGGGGGCAGAGCCTCACGCTTGCCCCAGGACAGGGGTGATGTCCAAGTTCCACTGCTGCTACACGACTACTTCACAGAAAAAAAGTGACATTAGATAAAAAGCATAAATGTTGAAGGAAAAGTGGTTGAACAGAAACTGTTAATAGAAAGGAGTCCACCAACTAATTACAGAATCATAAAATATGCTGAGTTGGAAGGGAACCACAGGGATCATTGAGTCCAACTCCCAGCTCTCCACAGGCCCATTCCCAAGAGCCACACTGTGTGCCTGAGAGCACTGTACAAATTTTCTTGAACTTATCAGGCTGGTGCTGTGACCACTTCCCTGTGGACCCTGTTCCAGCGCTGACTGGCGTCTGGGAAAAGAGCCTTTTTCTAATACCCAACCTCATTACAAAAGATGAAGCCTTTGCAATCCAAATGACTAAGGAACCCTGTCTGAATGGGATGCTGACAGCACATGGGTGAGACTGGGAAGCAGCTGAAGGGGTTTTCTTTCTCTTATGCCTCCCAAAATAGTTATTTCCCTATTGTTGATAATACTGGGATAAAGAAGTGGTGCAGCTCTGGACATTTCTATTTATGCTTTCTATTACTCAACGCATCATGCTTACCAAAAGTAAATAAACTATAACCACTTTTCCTTTTAAACAGATATTCTAAACCCCAGTGTCTGACTGTGCTCAGTGCAGTGAGACAGGAATAAGGAGAAGACATTTATTTGGGAAAGGGGAAAAAACAGTTGAGAAACAGGGTAAAAATGAAAACAGGATTCCATTTTTCCAGTCAAGATGCAGTTTGCCTCCACTCTTACAGGTCTGATCCTCCCAAGATCAACACAAGCACACAGGCTTCTTACACCTGAGTATCAGCATGCATGACCTGACTTGTCAAACAAAAGAAACAATTAAAAAATAAAAGCATTTTCTCAAGGGAATCAAACACACCCTGTTTCCCCTTTCACCGCAGCCCTGTGTTGAACTTCAGAGCCTTGCCACAGGCACCTCTCCTTCCCTCCTCTCTCACACACCTCCTCGGTCCCACACCAGGTGAGCTCTGCCCTCCTTTTCCTGCCCCTCCCTGCACTGTCCCACAGCTGAGAGCCCCTCCCGGGGCACACACCCACAGCCTCCCTCCGCTGACACAAGTGGGTTAAGCACCTTCCTCTGTTGTGGGTTTGCCAACCATGCCCATCACTTAAAACCTCTTAAAGCAGGGAGAGCAATCAGACTCTCCCATTGTCCTCCTTCCCATGCCTGAGATCCTACATCAGACTGGATTTGCTCAGGACAACGACAAATATTGCACAACTAAAGGCATAACCCAATTCCCAAATTGCTCTGGAAGGCAGACCACTGGCAACTCTCAAAATCTTTCTGAAGCCATCAAATACCTTTCATGTTATGACTGAAAACACTATTTGCAGTTCAGTGAGCAACTTCCTGACATGTGGGGTTCCCTGGACGGTCTTCCTTTGCCTTCACCAGAAATTTTCATCCAGGTAGAGTTTCTGTGCTTTCTAGTTTTCACCAGAGTACCCAGATATCCAGAGTCCTGCTCTGGACCCAATCAAACCTAGATCAACACTCCCATATCCCCAAGGTGCCTAGAGCATTCTAGAAACACAATGCTCACTGCTAATGTTTCTTGACAAAATAAATAGGTGTTTTTCTGCCTAGCACATTGAAAAAAAATGTGGTTGATCTGCAGGTTACGGCTAGGAATGATGAGAATAATGTTTTTTTAATGAAGGTCCCAGAAAAGATCCCTTCCCCATTTGCAGGTAATATCTTCTGAATTATATCCCAGTTTAAAATTATCCATTATATTTGGATTAGAGCATCAAATTAGTAACAAAGTATTTGAAAGATATTGCCAGTGATTGAAATTGTGGGATAAGAAACTCTGAGAGAAGTAAATAATGTATTTTGATCATTCAAAAAAAGTGTTTTAAAGCAAAAAGAAACCTTTAGAAATATACAAGTGTGAGTTTCTTTACCAGTGAGCATCACATAGGGGAAGGTGAACAATCCCCATGTAATTGACTATTTACAGAGACACAACAACCTGCTGAAATGCTGAGAGAACTTTACCAACTTACAGTTTGCATGGACACACGCTTGGGAAAATCTAGCAAAGGCAGAATAGCACATACAAAAAAATTCTGATAACATCTATTGTTTTAAGGGGCAAAAAGGATGTCTCAAAGCTTTCCTGCAGTGACAAACTGCTAAGATCATCAGCCACAAGCATTCACTCTGTAGGAGATGGAGGGGAACTTGCTGCAGCCAGGCAGGCTTTGTGTGCTGAGTAGAGGCTGAAACACTCCCTCTTGAAGCAAGCAGCAAACAGATCATGTGTCCCTTTTATCTACTTGTTCATAGCATCATTGTCTTAGATTTTATGTTCAAGGCAGTAGCACTACCATGAGATTTCCATATCCATGGGATTGCATTACAATGGAAGCCCAAGGCCAAGTTTAAGGAAGGCTGTGCAGTCACCTCCTGTAAAAACATCCTTCCCAGCTTCAGAATTTGTGCCAGGACAGCAAAATTCGTACCCTGAGAATGTATTTTCCTAGTGGCCATGTAATCACCTTCCTTTTGACCCCTTCCCTCTCTCCCTCCTCCACCTTTTCCCTTTCTACCCAAACTAAGGTTTTTCAGTGTTGTTCTGTGTAATTTTTTCTTGTATGAATGCTGCAAACACAAGAGTCCCAAATTATCATATTTTTCAGGCCAGAATTTTTATTTTAAAGAATAATACTTCAATTTTTAGAAATTAGTGTTTTCCAGCTATAGATAACATTTATTTCTGCAGTTCTCTCTGGCTTGAGCTGTGAATTTCTACAGAGAATGATCTGTGTATTTCACCCCTGCACATGTGCCTCCCCTTTTCCACCCCAAGAGAAATGTAATAGCAACCTCACCCAAAGAAGTTTGTAACATTTCTATTACAAACTTATTTCAACCTACAATTACCAAATTACTTAATTATTATAATTAGATATTAAACTTTACTGTAAATTAAGATTAAACTGGGTTGTTGAAATAAACGGTAATGTATTTAATTGTGGTAATTATTTTGGCTTCATTGCTATTCCTCAACAGCAAGTCTTCCAAATAAGTACGGCTGAATGATGTCTTTACATTTTGTTACCCAAACTCACCACGCAGCAAGCAGCAGCAATTCAGTGCTTGAAGCAGAGGGCACTTTTCCCTGCCTACCCTGACTTCTAGTGAGCGGATATTGATTTCCACGGGAAGCTAACGGCTCTTCATTTTTACTTTCAAGGTTTCAGATTAATCTGATAATGGTTGAAACCTATTCTCTTCCAAGGCATTACTGGTAGACATGAGGAGTTCCTCCTACAAACATGGACTGAAGCCAAGAGATTGGAAGAGAGCAGGTCTGCCATACTTTGTGTGGCTGATGAGGAGAAGCTACAGCCCTAACAAAGCAAAAGGCAACAAGGGACTGTTATCAAATGCACTTCTACCACTGCCCTGTCTTGTCCAAATCTGCATCAAGCTGCCTGTTTCAGCCCTTATCTTTGAACTGAAACACAATTCTAATTGTGGATAATAAAGGCTATTGCAAGGCACACAGGAAGAGGTAAAAAACTGCCTGTCCCTCATAACCTGCAGCAACATTTGAGGCCAGATATTTGCTGCTGCAGCCACACTGTATATTAGCCAGATCCATGCTGTTAACTTGTTTAGTATATACTAAAGGTAGGTATAGTAAATTTGATTTGCAACCCGTCTCATCTCATTTACGTGATGAAGCCAGTGCAATAAAATACTTCTGACATATTACACTGCCCTATGACATGATGCCAATGGAAAATGACATGTCCCACCACACTGAATATGATAACATTTATCTGAATATCTACGATGCTTTTTTTTAAATCTCTGAACAATTCTAAATTTAGCCAGGAAACATAAGAAGATAAAGCATGGATTGAAAAAATACTTCTTTTCTCAGCATCTCACTTGACTCTCCTCAAAATCAGCACAGGGCTCAGCAGATGGGGTCAAGACACTTTCAAAAGACATTAGGTAACCTTTAGAGATTTTTTTTTGATGGCAAACATACAACATTCATCCTAAAATAGAAACATTTCCATATTTATTTTCAATATTCTTTGGGAATTTCTTTTATGCAAGTCCTGTAACAGCACAGAGAAGATTTAGGTTCATGATAAAAATGAACTCATCAGCCAGAGTCTTTATCCCAGCACTGGGGAGCCAAGGCCCAGACCTCAGAATCTGCACATGAATCAGCATTAAGTCTTCACAGACATGCAG
Organism: Cettia cetti; assembly: GCA_013401135.1. Taxonomy (NCBI): domain Eukaryota; kingdom Metazoa; phylum Chordata; class Aves; order Passeriformes; family Sylviidae; genus Cettia; species Cettia cetti. Next base: position 12,954 of record VZUI01042811.1, read on the forward strand.
CATTTTCCTCTAAAAGACCTGAGAACACTTTATAAGCACTAATGAATTAAGTGTCCAGCACTGCTGTGAGATAGGGAAACACCATCCTTCTTGTACGGACTGTGGGCAGAGGGAGGTTAAGTGATTTGTACAGGGTCGCCAAATAAATCTGTGTAAGGCACAGCAAAACTCATGTATTCTGTCTCCAAGTCACGAGCTCTGGTGTGAGACCATTCCTCATCTCCACCTCAGTCACACGAGGGCTGGGGCTTGAGTCACCAGGTGTTTGAGACAGAGCTTCTCACACATACATTTCCCTTTTCCCCCTAATTACTCATATTTCAGAAATATTCACATTTTTACATGCTTTCTTCCATGACAAAGTTTTGCTAGGCTTAGAAAGGTCAAAGTAATTACATGTAAATGTGTCATACATGTTATTAACACCCTACAGAAACCAGTCAGGACTCTTGAAGGCCAAACTGATGAGGAGTCTGTAGCGAACTGGAAGAAGGTCCATCAGAACTTTTACAACCTGGCTGTCACCTGCAGACAATTCCCTTGGAGACTCAGATTTTCAGGCTACAGAGAGGATTCTGAGAAAACAGCAAACCCCTGTTCTGAAAAAGATTTTGTTTTTCTCGCCAGCTTCAGTAATGAGATTAAATTAAAGAAAATTTTAAATTGAATACCCAGGGCAAGAAACCAACTTCCTGGTACTCTGATGTATTAAGCAACGTAATCTCCCCGAGGAAGCAGCAGAGCCCAGATTGCTCAGAGTGCTTAGAGCCAGACAGAGCCAAACAATCCCTTCCCTTGTCCTGAGACAGACAATTTCTCACCTGCAAATGGGCATTTTTCCAGCAGACAGGCTCAGCCTTTAACAAGATAGGATTTTTTCCCCTTTGTACACTTACAAAAAGGGAAAGGCACAGCCAGTGGAAGGAAGACAGAGCAGCCACCAAGGATCCTTTGAGCTTTCCCAGCACAATTACCAGCCCATACCAGGAGCAGGTGGGTTCACACATGGGAGGTGGGACTAAGTAGTCAGTAACAGAATTGACTAAAGAAGTACAGGAAAACCACATAACATTAATTGAAAAAGATCATCTGTTAACTGCCTCTGTGACTGCATGCACACAGCCAAGTGAGATTATTTTACACAACTTTTATTTACTATTCTTGCCATATTTAATTAAAAATCCTTTCATTCATCCAGTTTCATTAAACTATCCATTACCTCAGAAAGGCCAGTTCAGACTTACATTTCAGTTTGAAAGCTCAGAAGTCTACTTGTGATCTGCTAGAGCAAGCAAACCAGCAGAAAAATCTTCAAAATCAGAAGGAAAAAACCCCCAGTGCTGCTTATTCTCACTCCTGGCAAACCCGATATATTTAAAACACATGCAGCAATTCAGAACTACTCACAAAGTGGGTTTGAGCTGATGCTGGTGAATATCAAATGAATGGGTTTGCAATATGTAAAAGACATACTGGGAGACTGGTAGGATCTGCCAAAACCAGCCTCAGGAAACTGATCTCAAGGATCTCAGGGACCCAGCTGCAGCACTAAACCCCACCAGGCAGTGTGGGTCCTGTTACACCCAGCTGAAAGGTTGGGGCTTCAGATGTTTGGTCTTGTACAAGGTTTTAGAAGCCTGAAAGAATTTCTCAGATGCTTTTTTCCAACAAAAGTTTTCACTGGAAAGGAAAAGAAGGGAAAGCAATTTACATGATGCTTTTTTGTTGTTCTTCTGGCTAAATAACACTGACTACATAAAGCCAAACAAAATGTGGGACCAGAACCTGTGACTACAAATAACTTCAGTCAGTCTGGGAAGGGCAACCATCAGGTTTGGCAGTACAGGCTGTAAATACATCCTTCACATGCAGGCTGTCTAAAAATGGCAAGTTGCAGCAGCACACTTACTGGCACTGGGGACACCTAAGTGCAGCAAATTCTCAAGGAAGGTGATTCTTCACCTCTATGTGTTCTCATGAGACCCCACCTGAAGCACTGTGTCCAGCTTTGGGACCCACACCATAAGAAGGACATGGACTTGTTGGTGTGAGTCCAGATGAGGGTCATGAAGATGATCAGAGGGCTGGAGCACACCTGGAGAGTTGTGGCTTCTCAGACTGGAGCAGAGACAGATCTGGGGAAGCCTTACAGCACCTTATAATACCTAAGGGGGCTCCCAGAGAGCTGAAGAGGGACTTTAGGCAAGGGCAAGGAGTGATGGGACAAGAAGGAACAGCTTCAAACTGACAGAGGACAGGGTTAGATATGAGGAAAAATGTAGCTAGAGAGGTTTAGATTAGATATTAGGAAAAATTACCATGAGGATGGCGAGGCCCTGGCACAGGTTGCCCAGAGAAGCTGGGACTGCCCCATCCATTGAAGTGTTCCAGGCCAGGCTGGATGGGTCTCTGAGCAACCTGGGCTAGTGGAAAGTGTCCCTGCCCACAGCAGGATGGTCTTTGAGATCTCTTTGATGGTCTTTGAGATCTCTCCCAACCCAATCCATTCTAAGATTACTCATGAGCTGTTCAAAGCTGAACACACAGCTGAATGATCAGCCTAAATGGCCATATTGTCTCCTTTCCCCCATGGGCACCTAAACCACAGCCAAACCCAGCAGACAGGGCTCTGAGGTTCCTTCCCATTCTTTTTCACCTCCCTGCCAACAGGCTTCATCCATGGTATCTGCACAAAGGCCAGGGGCAAGGAGGTGCAGCTGCTCTTGTGGCACTGTCCTGCCTCAGCCATCCCCCATGGTGGCACCTGCACCATCCTGTGTAGGGCAGATCTGCCTGTCCATGGGCTGCAACTGAGGCACAGAGTCCTGCAGCATCAGGGTCATCAGTGCAGCCCAGCTGGAGGCATCTCATCCTAATTCAGACTTTTCTCCTCCAGAGAACTCAGCATGGGTACCCAGCTGCTCCAGCTTCTCTTTGCCATGGAGCTCACTGCAGGGTTCATACCTATCCAACCAGCCACAGGTTAATGAAACCCCACACCTCCTTCCTTTCCCCCCAGCACAAAACAAGCCAGCTTCAGAAAGTGATTCTGCATGGCTTCAGCAGGTAACTCAGATGCAGAAATCCAGCCAAGCCCTCCTTGCAGCTTGCCAAGACTTCATCCATTTCATTGCCTTAATCCAGGCTGGTTACATGAGTTCAGCTTTTTCAAAGCTCAGCAACAAATGTGTAATGTTTCTGTCTGTCAAGAATACCAAGTTCCTGTGCTGTATTGTGTCTGATGGGTCAAACCCCTACTAAATCAAGCTCATCGTAAAGCAATACTACCACACATAAATTTAGGCCTTTTAGTGCAGGCCTTTCATCAAGTCATAATGCTGTCCGTGCAGCAAAATCTAGACACTTTGGGTAGCCTAATTGTAAGTTCAAGCTATGAAATGCTCATTTTTCTCTTTAAACCTTTTTTTATCACCACTTCTTGTTGCCCTATGGTGTATATTGATTATATATATTATACAGCAAGAGATAATTGTGTGAAAAGAGCTGTGTGTCATTTGTGAAAAAGGGAAATAAATAAGTCTATTTGGCAAGATAGAGACACACTGGGTGAGTACATGTCACTCTTCCTACAAAAACACACAGTGATTGCAGGCTCTGCTGTAACCTAAATTGTAACAATTACAAAAGTAATTGTTAAATTACAAAAAGACATCAAACTCGCAGACCTCCCGGGGACTCTGTACATTTGGCCATCCTCAGCAGTAAAATGAAAGGTGGGTGTCCCCTTTGTCACTATATCATGAAAACCAGACCAGGTGGCTAATCCTCCTCAGGGAACTTGAACCTTGGCAAAGCTTCTACCAGAGGCTGAACAGATGCTTAGGCACTCATTAACCAATTCATTTCATCGTCACGCACACAAATGGGAGTGTAACACTGAGAGCCTCACAACTCTGCTTCCACCCCCACAACTGAGACCCAAAACCTGCCCCTTGCTCCTTTAATATGGCCCGGGTCAATGACAGGAGTTTAACTTTTCCAGCCATCTGGGAACATGTAGGTCAGCAACACAACGCAGCAGGAACCCAATTTCAGAGCTTTTTGAGCAGTTGGATGTACGTTTTTGAATTATTTCAGGGCCTAGCTTCTGCATCTATAACAAAGCAGTAGCAAAGCCCTCGGGTCCCAGCCTGCAAGCACTGTTAGATGAGCTGCCACTGCCACAGCACTGGTAGGGTCATTGATGCAAGCAGGACACCTGGCAGCTCCCATCCCTACAGCACTGGCAGGCTCATGGATTTTAGCAAGAGATGCAGCAGCAGCCTCAGAATTGGGTGCTAAAGACTGCAGAAAGCTTGAGGATGACTTGAAGCGTCACATTACAGTGGCAGGGTGGCTCTAATACCACTGGCAACTATCTGGGGATGGGATTACTAAAAAGAAAAGCAACAAGGAAAAAAACCCCAATCAAACAAAAAAGCCCAAACAACACAACAACAACAACAAGAAACCTCCCCACTTAAAAAAAAAAAAAAAAAAAAAAAAAAAGACACACAATTAAAGCCTTAGGAGATAATCAGAGATATAAAATACTGCAGGGGTGTGTGTATAAAATATAATTTCAATAATAGAAATACAACAGGGGATATGAGCAACAAGTCACAAAAAATAAAGCAGGCTTTTTTCTGAGAGTAGTTTTAGAAGTTTAAGCCATTAAGTAAGAGGCAATATCTACAAGGGACAGAGAGAAGTTAACCCTGCCTCAACATACAGTTATAAACAGAAACACAGAAAAACTTTCCTGTCCAGATACTTCCATTTCATGCTAGACAATAACTGAAAGAAGGGCATCAGTATCAACAGAAGCAACAATGTAAGGAGAAACAAAGAGCAGGACTCCTGCACACAGCCTTTACTTTCAGCTCATTTGCTTTCTCCTAACATAGCATCAACAGAGAACTGCTCCATTACCTTGGTAAAATCTACAAGCCATTGGAGAGTCATTCAGTCAGGGCTGCAGGAAAACTTGCAGCAGTGCCCAGATATTTTTGCTGGTGAATCTGATTTTTCACACTAGGTTCACTTGTTTAAACAACAGAAATATCCTTCAGTACAATGCTGGATCAATGCTAGTCAGTCTTCAAAAAACACGGCTGTGACCAATACCACACTTACCAATACCAATACCACTGGGGCATACAGCTACTTTAAAGAGAGTGCCAGTCCAAGTTCATATTAAAAACTACATTTTGAACATTTCTATTCTGTGAAAAAAAATCTTAATTGGTGAAATGTAATGAAATGTGCTAAAACTAAACCCTGCCTTAAGCATCAGGGGCTGTCAGAACAGCCAAGGCCGGACTGGAAGAAGGTCCCAAGGAGAACTTTTTTTTCATCTCTGCCTATCTACTTTCTTCCTGCCTGCAAGAGAGGCCAGAGCACACTGTTGTACCCACCAGACAGCAGCCAAGGCTATGGAGAGCCTTAGAAGTAACTTTAATGGCCGTTGGCAGGACTAACCTTCTCTAAAGTTTGTATTTTTATTTTTAGTCTCTTTTTAAAGGCAGAAGTTGGTGATGGAGTAGCTTGTAATATGCCTCTTCAGAGGCAATGCTGATGGATTTTGGAGCCAAAAAGGGAATTTTATCCTCAAAGGAGGAGAAACCAGCAAAAGTCTGAGCCTGCCTTTGTGTGCTTTACAGTACTGGGCACGGGGGGTACAGAGACTGGAAGAAGAGATGCCAAAGAACAAAAATAAAGCAGAAGGGAGAAACGCCTTTCCAGCTGCTAATCTCCAGGCAAACTAAAGCCCACAGCCCCCTCCTTCCCCATCCTCAGGGAGAGGAAGACCAACTGTTGCAGGACTTACAGGAACTGATCCTGGCAATGACAGACACGACCCAAGCCTCAAAAACCTTAGGAAAGAACAGCTCTGCAGACACACACTTTAAATAAATAAATAAATAAATAAATAAACATCTCATCCCAGGCCAGAATAGAGACTTCTTAGACCCCAGATCACTGACAAGACAGCCAGCAGTGGTGCTACTGTCATGTCAGTGCAGCTGTTGGCTCATCCACAGGAGAGGCTCAGCACAGCTTTAGATGCCAGGACAGGAAGCTCAGTCCAGGTGCAGCTCATCCTGCTGCGAGTCAGGGCTGCTGGCAGGACCCAGACTCTATTCCCAGCCCTTCTAATTGCCTCAAAGGGAAGGAGAGCAGGAAAAGGACACAATTCCATTTCTAATAGTAAGAGCTGACGAGGATTATTCACACACAGCAGTAATTCACAATTACATCAAACCCTTGGGTACCTTAATTCTGTGAATCATACACACAAATTACAGAGCACAAAGGGTTTCTAATTGCAAGTCTCTGGTAGCCAGGAAAAAGCTCAGGGAGCTGGATCAAAGTAGGTGGGGATGAAGCACCCAGGGAAGCTCAGAGATACAAAGTTTCAGTGTACTCAAAAAGTGCTCCTTCCTGCATCTGAGCCCCAAATTCATAAACTTGTTAGAGAAAAGCTGATTTTGTCAGAATTTTGCACTCGTTTAGGAAACAAACAAAACTGATGTTCCTGATTCTCCACAGTGTGACCTACAGCAGGAAAAAGTGGCTGCAAAGCAGGAGAGCAGCAGCTGGGGCATTGCTGCTGGTGCTGGATGTGGCACTGTGCAGTCCCTGCTTGCTTGCTCCTCCCAAGAAACAGGCTGTCCTGGGCTAGTGCCACCCAGACAGCACGTCCTTGCTATGTGCCCAGCTCGAGCACAAGCCCTGTCCTGCAAGCAGGTGCCAACTGGAACAAAAGCATCTTCAAAAACAAGTATTCCATCCCTCTGCCTGATTGTCCTATTTCTGGGAAACAAATCAGTGCTTTAAGAAGGCCAAAGCATGCCTTGCCCAGATACAGCTCTTTTTTCTATTCAGGAGATACACAAATGCCTTCAAGCTTTCCTCCTTTTCCTGCCATTCCAGGGGAAACACATGCAGCAAAACCTTAAGAGAAATGAAGTCGGATATGCTTTATTACTTATTAGTTGGTAAGGTAACACTTGTGACAAGCTGAGCACTTGTAGAGGCGGCTGTGGAAGTCACCACACTGTTTAGAATGAAAACAGGAATGAGAGACAGCTTTGAAAGGGAGATTTTAAACACAGCTCAGCCATCCTACCGTGCCCAAACCAAGTACTGTTATCCAGTTAATTTCGTGAATGAATCCCTCAGGGTCTCCAGCCATCTACCACTACAGCTCATTAGAGCCCAATATCCGACTTTTCATGTTGTATCACCGAGAGCACTTACGCTTAAAATGTAATTAAACTTAAAACAAACAGGGGCTCCTTTCCCCCCTGGGCTGCCCTGGGCCGTGCCCCAGCCCTGCCAGCACGGCCAAAGGCATCCACCTCTGCCCTGTTATTTGGGAAAACACCACGTGCTCCCCACCCTGACGGCTGACATCTGCCCGACCGCTCATCCTGTGAGCAATTAGAAATCTAAATACTGGGTGTAATGCCTGGCTGTTGGGATTTAAACTCTTACAAACGAGTAATGCAGTAAGACTTGCTGTCCAACGAGGTGTCTTATTGAAATATCCCAGCCTGGTTTGCTTGTCACAGCTGTCGTTTCAGCCATTTGCACTTACACTGTATTGCTTTCATTACAAAAATAGAAATTTGTGTCCTAAGTGCTGTTACATTACTAATGCTAAATATTTAATTCCCCGGGGTTCTAATTATGGTTGAGCACTGGCAACACTGATTCTACTTTTTAATAACAACTGTAAAAGCAATTTGAGCATTTTTCAATTAATTAAATACATAGTGTACGAGTAACCTCTTGTCATTTTGCCCTCCAGGACCTGAGCTAATTTGCGTGGAATAAAATGTTTTGAAAATTAACTGATATACTGGTCTGATCATTGTTGTTCTATTAAATTATAGTCTGCCAAATGAGTGGTGTATAATAGTTACATACTGTACCATCCCCTTATTTATGATGGCGTGGTGTTTTTTTTGAAAAAAACTTCTCCAGCACATTTCTAGAGAGCACACTGGAGAGGCCTAATTAGCAGGCAGGAGATGGTCTATGCACCACGGGCATCAGTAGACTTACAGTACAGGGAGACTTCAGCAATGAAAAACAAAGCCTCTCGTTCTTCAGACCTCATTTTCACCTTCTTTCATAGCTGAAATTAAAAGTGTTAATTAAATGACTTTCTGCTGCATAAACTCCTATGGATTAGTTAGTAGTTTACACTTTAACACATGGGAATTTACTCACAATATTAAAACACACGAATAGTTTGGAAATGTTTTTTGTCTTCAACTTGCAGAACCCAATATGAAAAGATTTGTCCATAAAATGAGTTTGTTGGACTACAAAGACACTTAAAAATACCTAGCCTGCTCATGCAAACAACCAAGTATAAAACTAACTTCTACTCCATACCTAACACTATGCAAAAATTATAAAGTGTATTTTCCATGTACACAGTCCTAGAAGTTCAGAACACTTATGTATCCTGGTAAGGGAAACTAACCTCTTTTCCAAGTCCCACATTAAAGATAATATAAAATCAACCGGGGAAAAATTTAGCAAAAAACCCTGAAATTTTGAAAATAGCTTTTCCACATGCTTATTCATAGCTGATGAAGAATGTTTTTTCACCAAGAATTTTAATATTGTATTTTATTTTACAGTGTGTAAAAATGGTAAATCAAACTTATTGCTTGAAAAGTGCTTAAGGTCTAAACATTGCAAAATATACAGCTGAAAGTTTGCTAGTTTTAGCCAAGTAATTTTAACAGTAATGACAACATTCTACTCTGAAATCATACGAAATATGGATGGTAGATAAACAAGTCTATTTTTTTCACAACTTGCAAAAGTATCACACATGTGGAACATTGCACTCATCATACTAGTTAAAATGAAACCCAGCCTCAGTTAATGCTGAGTAAGATTCCTTGCTTGCTACCACAATGCTCACACAATAAGAGCTGTAATTCAAACTAAGCAGGGCTTTATTTCAGTAAAAAAATTAAATAAATAACCACCCCCCCCCCCACAATATACTGCATATTTATTTTGGTACCAAGGAAATTTAGATGCTCAATCAGCATTAGAACACTATTTTTTTCCAAATAAATACTAAATAGAATATACAATCACTGTCAAATAAAAGTGCTCAGGTCAAGCATTTGTGTGTAGGTGTACAAGTGCATACATAAAGCATACACCTGGACATAATATGAAGAACATGAGCAATGTATTGCAATAACAGCTCTCTTCTTAAAGACAGATTTATATAACAGCATAAAACTGGGAAGTTATCTTTACTACTATTAAAAGCTCCCCAGTATCTCTAGATGTCTGCCTTCAATAAATCCTGGAAACATTCTGCTCACATACTGAGTTTTAAGGAGTGTGCATCATATGTCAGCTTCAATAAAAGCAGTACAGTTTTTTAATTACTCCATTCACCCAGCAGCTGCTTTAAAAAAGTATTTATCTAAACATGTAAAAATGTAAAATACCGAAAAACCCAGTCATCTATGTGCAATGACCACTCAGCATCTAACAATAATGGATATACTGAAGGACAAAAACGTGAGTCGTGCCAAGCCCATAATTCCCAGTGACTGACTGCAAAGTACTTAGAGTCAGCATTAAGCTTTAAAAACTCTAGCCCTAATCAATCGTAAACAAAGACATAAAGATCTCACAGTTATTTTTAAAATCTTAAACACTAACACATAACTTTAAATAATTTTTATGTTTTTTCTAATTTGCACAACATTCTTCCCAAATAAAATATGGACTTCTGCATGAAAACAGGCTTGTATATACAAGCTGAAAAATAACACCTATTTAAACTCATGAGCTAATTACACCTGGCATTTTGGACTTTGGCGGTCATGTATTGATTGCCATAGCTCAGAACACACCCCTATTGGCCAAAACCAAAGGTGCACAAGATTCAGAAATCTACACAGAGACAAGAATCCTCAGAATTCTCCCCTTCTCCAAACACTTCTGCCCACAAGTCCTTTCATGGTACAGGACAGCAAACACCATCTCCCCAGGCTGCAGGGCACTTGGAAGAGTACTTGCACACAACTGGTGACGACATGGCAACTAAAAGCCCATTAAAAAGAGAAAAGGCATATAACTGGATACAATCAACTTGCAATCATTTTCTTGTAAAGTGTTAGTGAATGGGTGCCAGCTAACTAATCTTAGTAGAGAAAACCTAATTTATCCACAGCAGGATGCTCTCAGATTATTTTCAATCTAGCAATTATTTCTAGCAGAAAAGCAACATTACATTTTGCAGAAGTAGACACACTGTAGAAGACATTTGCTCTAAAAAAGATGTTCATGTGCTGTTTGATTAATGTGGGTGAGGGGAGGATGGATGAACCAGAGAAATCCACCTAAGCCAATGAATTACCCTACAGGAACAAGTGGTCATGTGAAAGAGGATCTTTGAAAAAGGCATGGCACTAAGCAACAGGAACATTCCCAACACACCTCCCAATCCTTTTTTGAAAATAAGCTTAATTTACTCTGAGTAACTTTTCAGTGGAAGCTGCTATTCTATGAAGATATTTGCTACACTGAGACTTCTCCCTTCCAAGCCAGAAGGATGTCTAAAATGACCCAGTCTGACTCCAGGTGTTGCAAAAGCCAGAGATGCCTGTGAGGAACTCCTCTACCACACCCAGCCATTTGCTCAAGCATATACCTCTATAAAAATATTTCATCCTCATTGAAAAGATAGAAAATCCAACATTCCCATTCTAATAATTCCTAATGATTCATTGGTCTCATGAAAAGTTTGCTCCTTAGTTTGTCATAAACTGATTTTTATCTCTGTGTATTGTCAACACATATTGCTTTAAAAATGTTGTGCTATGTCTGGAGTATGCAAACAGTCATAGAAAATCAAGTGTTCCATTACAGATGTAAAGATTATTGTCAGGAATGCACCTTTTATTCAATCAAGTTAGAACTGAAATTAAAGGAGTTAGAAAGTAACCATATAGCACCAGTTAAGAAGGTAAACTATGTTTTGTCCAACATATTTGTGGAGAACATATATAGAAATCATGTGTTTATAATAATAAACACACCATTCTGACTGAGATTCTTGATGGATTCAGACCGAATGCAGCAATCACCAAAGAGCCAGGAAGTCTACTTGAAACCAGCCTATTATTTGGAATATTTATGAGAAGAAAATCTGCCTTCCCTGAAGTTTTATTTTGTTGTTTTTTTCAGCCCTACGTAGACAGTATGGCAGTTTAACTAAGTACTTGATTGTTTTAAGTGCTTGGATGTAAAATTTTACTCATCAGCTTAACATCCATGACAGTGCTCTCTGTAAGATGCTATTTTGCAGTACTGGTTTAACTGTGTGTGATCACTTAGGCAGGTAAATAGGTTCCTAGGCAATCACAAGCATTTCATTAAACATTTCAGTCTTGGTACTACAGTAGTCCATTTAAAGATAAAAAAGTTCTATGAATTATGGGCTGTCTCAGAGAGCTGTAGAGGCTCATTTGCACTTAGTTCATGGTCAGGGGACACATGTGACTGTTGTTTGGGGGAGGCATATCACTCCTGAACCCAGCCATGGCTCAGCCCTGGGCTGCTGGAACAGGGCCCAGCTCTTACACCTGCAGCCACACCTGCTGCTTCCTTGCACACCTGGCAGGTTATTTTCCTCCCCTCCATATATACAGCATGGCTACTGTATAGTCCTCATCCTTCACCTTAAGGACAAATAAAAGATAATGGATGACACCCAAACTGAGCTGGAGGCTCAGTCCTTTCTGTGAGTGTTCTTTTCACCAGGGAGAGCCTCGAGAGGAGATGCAAGCAGTATTGCTGCTCTCAGGTTTCTGACAGATCAGAAAGCCTCTTGCTCTTTGTATCCCCAAGCCAGCTCTAGGAGGGCACTTACACTCCACAGCCTTTGCTCAAGAAGGGTCAGTGTTGAAGGAGCTGTTCAGTGCACTGCTTTTACTCAGTATGCCTTTGATAGTAAAGATTATCCATACCATTCTAATTTTGGCACAGAGAATATGAATAGCTTGGATGCCTCACTAGACTCCAGCATCTACTGATTCAACACTGCAGAGAACAACAGCAGCCACTCCTGCTGGAGGTGTTCTCCCTTCTCCACTCAAGGCAGCTCATGTGTCAAAAACAGTTCTCCTGAGGCATGTGTTGGCTGAGGGAGCCTCTTTGATGAGTAAAGTAAGAAGTGTGTTCTCTAGAAAATGGAAACACTTGTACCATTCCCACACCTTGACCAGATACATCTTCCTGAAATAGGTATGTGCCATGCACACACACGCTCACACCAGTTCTCTCCCCTCATACTGGCACAAACAAGGAGTGTTTATGCCAGTATGAGGGGAGAGAACTGTGCCCAAAGAGCACAGGTTTATTTTGCATTATCCAGGATGTCCCTGGAATGTGAGTATTATGCGTGACAGATCTGCACAGCTTTCTAACACGTCCAATTTCTACCACATCCGAGAGATGTAAGTGCACCTGCTGAAAAGGCGACACACCAGGGCCAGCCCTCAGCAACACTCTTGTCAACACCCCACCCTTCCAGACATGACGTCTGCACAGCTGGTCTGTGTATGCCCTGTCCTTTCATCAAAGTGACCCAGGGCGCTGGATAACGAATATTTGATAACACAATTAACTTGGGCTGAAGTAAGTCTGGGTGTGCTCAGGGAAACAGTTCAGTGTGCTGCCCAACAGGGAGAGAATGAGCAAGCAAGCGTGCATGAAACCTCCTTCTTTAACCAGCACAGCTGCTGACAAAGGAGCCTGTATTTGTTGCCTTCTCTGAAGTTAATCCCAGCAGTTTAAAGCAGACTTCTGAAAAAAACATGAATCTGAAGTTACTCTGAAATGCTACTCCAAGGACACATTAGTTCCACTAGAGCCAAAGTATACGCCAGACGCAATAGGTCGAGTTCTACTCGAAGAGATTGCACAGAAAGTAAGAGCTAATAATTCTTAATTTGGCATAACATGACATTCCCAACAGCTTCTCTCTCCTTCCAGTAATTGTATCTTGGCAGTGTATACATTAAAAAATCATTGCACAAAAGTCATGTGCTGTTGGGGGAAAAAACCCAAGAACCAAACCACCTTTGTTTGTGTTGTGTCTTTCCAAAAACTGAAGACACTGAAATGCAAAATATGCTGATCAAAACACAAAGGGGACAAAACCTCATTCATTCTTTATTTGTTTAAGAATTACTAAAAAGAAACATTTTTGCAGGAGGCTAGGGCAACAATAATTTAGACAATAATAAATTGAGCACTGTAACAATAACTATTCCATTGAATAAAAGAACTCTGACAAGAAACTTTTCACATGGCATTCAACAGACATTCAAATAAATGAATGAGGTATGCAAGTTAAATTACTTCAGAAATAGACTTTCCAGCAGTCTACCATAATGACGACATTCTATAGAAAGATACAATAGCTCTTCGTAGCCTAAAAATGACTTCCAAAAGCATCTTGTCATGACAATCAAGTTTTGAGGAAAAAACAACCTGTCATTTGATAAATAGATGAAATTTACTGTCATTAAAGCCACTTAAGAACACCTCCTTCCTGTTATCCTCCTCGTCTTGGCAGTAACTGATAAGATTTCAGGGAGGTTCCGTCACTGATGGCAGGATCTAGAAAAGAAACAATTTTACATACAGTTATTCTCATTCACAGCTTCTAGTTATTGTATTTCACTAACCTGCACTTAATTGGCTTCCTTCTGCCCCTGGCATGAGCACAGTGGACCATGTGCTTCATACAAATCACTGCTCACTGTCACACCTTACACCATGAAAATATCGAGGTGGTTGCAATCTTAAGGTGTTAATATTACATACAAAGGTAACAGTAACAAAGTCCAAGTAACAGTCCTGTTATCCACCAACTGTGAATTGCTAATTCCAGCCAGTGCATTAGCCAGTAGGGACCCCACATTATTCATTAGCATGCAGTTCATTACTTATGGGACATGGTTGAACTTGAGCCTGTAACTTCTGGAAAACGTACCACTCATCCACAGGAACATACCAATGAAATAAATGAAGGACCAGATGTAATGGTTACAGCAGAATTAATGAAGAGGCAAACTATAACTGCATGTTTCCTCCCCTTGTTCCCCCTCCAAAAAAACATTACCCAAGATTTTGTCTGAGTAAGCAAGCAGCTTCAAGAGGAAAGGAGGACATGGACTGGGCAAAGAAGAAGCTCTGAGCCTTGCATATCCAGACTAAGTCCCGTGCAACCCCAGGGGGTTGTGTGCATGGCAACCCCACTTCCAGCATACAGAGTAATTAATTGTATTCCCACATTAAAGCTACCATGGCTCACCTCCACCTTGGCAGATTTCTAGCTGGCTTTAATCCTTTCCACCTTCCACATGCCAGGTTCCTCACACCAACTGGCCCTCAGTGACAGCTGAGTTTTCAATGCCATACAATACCTTGATGCAAATGGGTTCTGCCCTTTTTTCCACCTTTTGCTAGGCTACACTGCCACTTAGCCACTGCACTGACATAACAACTCCACCTTCTCTGCTGCAGTGCAGCTGTACATCCACTGACGTGACAACGGGAAGTGAGGGGTTCCATCCCTACAGGAACAGAGCTGCCTTTCAGTTTGCAACTTGCATCATTTTCATGCTGAGGACAGAGCATATGGTCCTTCGAAGGGACATCAAAATAAATATGACAGGTCAGTGCAATCATCATACTGAATGAATTCAAATGATGCCATATCTAAAATGAAATGTGTGCACATAATAAAGATTCAAATGACAAAAAAATTCCCCTACCCTTTATCCCTCTCTGAATTATTTATGAATTCTGCAACTCCAGCTGTTGCCACCAGCCAAGGACACTACTTCATTTTGGGAATGACACTTCATATTAAAAGATAAGTTAACAAAAGAAGACAAAAAAAGAAAAAAAGGACACTGTGGGCCTTTAAAGACTACAGAAAAGCACAATACATCTTTTCCCAGCTCGTACAAAGGGAAATAATCAACAATCAATTCTGTTCATGTTTCTCAACTTGTTTCCATAATTCCAGACACAGATTTCAACACTCATGCATTAAGTTCAGCCATGCCTTTTTAACTACTGCAGTTAAGCAAGACTCTCACAGCATCTTGGATCCCTCACATATTTTTATAGGGTTATCTCAGTCTTACAGTTCACCATAAACCATATGCCAACACACCAAAGACTGCGATACTATCTGCCCTACTGACAGCTTTCAGTACATATAATGGTCATTCCAAAAGAACAGAACATTTGCATATAAGGAATTGCTTTTGGGAAAGCAATATTTTGTCCACAAAAAGAAACACCTTCAAAGTGTAGTTTGGGGCACAGAGAATTGGTTTCAAGTCATCATGACATTTAGATGAGCAAATTCTACACAGTGCTGTCTGCCCACTTGTAGACTGCTCTGATTTGGGTTCCATCACATATTAGTTCTTAGATTTCAAGTAAGTAATTTGGCAATGGGAAGGAGGCAGCATGGAGAAGGCTCAGCCAGTAAGCACAATTTCCATCACCTACATCAATGTGCTTTCCTCTTTCACTTTAAACTGAACTTTAGTTGGCTGGTCTGTAGAGCAGATAGATAAACAGAGGCTGAGTAAATAGGAAAAAAAAAATTAAAAATCATCATTGGTTTTGGTTGCTACTTTATTCATAAAGGAATCAAGATCTGAATTGTTACACAAAAACGCCCACTACAAGAACATACTGATGCACTGTGTTCACTGTGAAATTAACTGAAATGTGTCAAAATTTACAAGTTTCCAAATGCTGAGGGACATACAGCCCCTAAATATTAGCTCTTCATGACTGACCAATAGCCTCCTCTTTGCCACAATCATATTATTCTGTTCTCTACCTATGATCTTAATTTCACAGTGCTTTCTACTTTTACTTAACTGAACAGCAATTGGGCTTATATTCTGCTCCTGGGAGATCCCAAATGCCACAAGAACTTTTACCAATTAATTATTTAGGATTTTTTTTTTTTTGTCTGAGGTTTTTATTTTCTCCTCCATAGTCCACCTGAAAGTGGTCTAACCACTGTCACAATTCTAACACAGAGAGATGTATGAATAAATTGCAGAGCTTCCAAGGCACCTTCATCAGACATCTCCAGTATCACCCACAAATTAATATAAAAAGCCAAGAATGCACCATTTGCCTTTAGCGCCAAGCACATGGTTCAGGCCTGAGTTGGAATGCAATAAACAAACTCATCTTTGGGAAAGGCAGAAAAGCCAGAGCTGTTGCCTGTCTCACAAGTGAAAAATGCCTTGCAAGCAGAGCCCATTTTGGTTTCACTGCCAGCAGTACCTCAGCAGTATCTGCTGTTACTCAGTTTGGTACCATAAGCTCATGCAGTGTTATTCAGGAAAAGGAGATGTTGTTAAAACAAACATTTATTTGCCCTTCAGTCTACACCAGAGCTGGCACCCAGCCCTGAACAGTCTCCCTCTTCCTCCTTACTGTGGGAAAGCTACCGAACAAGAATCCTCCCCTTCCATCTCCTGCTGCTGGCCAAAGAAACAAAAAGGTACAGAAACAAAGAACAGAGAATTCGAGGTGTGTAAAATACCAGTGAGCAGGAAGTTAAGGTTCAACATTGTAACACTTGTACATCTCTTGTAACATTTATAAGAGCCCCAAATCCTCCTGTTGTCACAGCTATATATTTCAATTTATTACTGTCTCACCATTGTTAATTCTCCAATATTTTGGAAATCCCAGGTGCTATGCACAAACCCTCTCAAAACTACATTTACAGTTGTAACCCACTCAAAAGTACATCACACTGTTTTTTCTGAAAACTAACAAATTAAAAACAGGAACATATCTCACATTCCAGGGTTGCCATTTAAGTCTCAATGCCACGGGTTCTCAAGTGCCTCCTGAAATAGTTTCTAGTGCGAAAGGAATGACATTTGGAAAAAATCACCTGTGTGCTGATAGGAAAACATCCTTCTGAAGATTTTCACAAGCTAGTTGGATGCAATTGAAGTTAGTCCTCAGAAAAAAAGGAAAGTTGTCTTCATGCCCAAACATGCTCACTAAATAGCTTCTGGCTATGACATTATTTCATAATTGACATATTACACACAAACACCCCAAGAAAATATCTTTTTGTCTGTGTCTGGATGACACAGCTATTTATACCCAGTGCTTCTGCAGAGCCTTCCCAATGTTGTATGATGATCTTGAATACAAATGACCAATTGATCCTTTCACATGATAGGGTGGGGTTTGTTTTTTTTTTTTTGCATTCAATACTTGCGATGTTAAAAAAAATTGTACCTCAACATGGTCTTTAATCTAATCCTTACCCTGAACAATTGAAGTACATTCGTATTAATCTATTAGATGCTTTTCCACACCACACCTATGGCACTGCATAAATTACTGTAATTTAAATAAATTACTGCTTGAGAATTCTCATTTGGTAAGAAACATGCAGTGTTATACGCTGTGGAAAGAAAAATGTGCATTATAGTAACTAAGTTTTGTACCACAGTATATCTAGGTGCTCATAAACCAGCCATTCTAAACTGTTGAAGGACAAGAATATTAGACTGATCACACAGAACACACATCAGTATGTCAAGAAGTCAATAATATGAAATCAAATCTACAGTTTATTTAGATATATTTCCATGCCCGTATTCAGAATCCACATTAAAAATGCCATTATGCTAGCTGAAGAATTACTGCAAAAAGACATTTGCACCAATAGTAATTCTATCTCTGCCCTGGATAACTTGTATTTTCCTCTTTAAGCATTTGATCTACTGAAACATATTGAAGAAAAAAGAATTTGAAGGAAAAAAAAGAAAAAATAATCAGAAAAAAACGCTGAAGTTCTTTTGTTACGTTACTCCATGTATTACCAATGTTTAAGGATGACTTGTTTAAGACTGCACATTTCAACTACCTAACAGTAAAGAATGAAAAGCTTCTTGCTACAAGCTAAAAAGAAAGTCTTTACCATGCTCCTTGAAGAGCTCATTTTCACATTACTCAGGCTTCATTATGCTGAATCAATATTCGTTTAGTCACTGGGTTATTGACATATTTTAAAATAAAAGTATACCCTTCAGCTACTGCACTCATTACGGGTAATTTGTCTTGTCAGGGAGCAGGGAATATTATCCCAGTCTTTCAGGGGCTGACAGCCCATGGAAATACCTCCCCTTGGTTACAACTGTAAATAATTTTAAGGTAAAATATTGAAAAATCAATGACTGTTTCCTGCAATCTGTCACAAACAAATCAATCATAATCTGCACAGCCAGAGAGTATGATTTGAAGGAGATGAGAGCAGATGTAATTCTTGGCTGGAATCTCTCATTTCAAAATCACTTCACATAATGGTGTCATCATTTAAACACTTAGCAGTCACTGCAACTGCCACTCATAACATCTAGTTGGACAAAACCACAAGGAAGAGGAGGAGAAATGCCACTGCTGTTATGTAAACAAACATTTTATTTCAATGGTTGCAACATTAGCAAATTTCACAGATATAACAACAAAGCTAGCCTCTCCACAAACGTCCAAGGTGCTTTTCCTTCTCAGGGGAAGACTGCCTACAAATAAGCCTCTCAAAATGCAAAGCATTTTAAATTTTAAAACCAAACTATGCTTCATAAAAGGTGAGAAATAATATCTAATACTGCTTCTAAAAATATTTTTATTCACTCCAAATTGCTCATAAAGAATGATGCATCAAATTCTTAAGAGGTTAAAAGGAAGAATTATCTGAGGTACCTTTGTCTTTTTAAGAGCAATAAGGATTTCAATGCTTCTTTGTCCTCTACATATTACATTTCACATCTAATTTTCATTAAGCACACACTGACTCAACTTTAGGGTAGGAACCACTGCAAAGTACATGGGAAAAGAAGTCATAACCTACATAAATTAATTGCTAATATATTTTCAACTTGCATTCAAAGATTAAATGTTGTATATGGAATTACATCTGCATAAAGGATCACTTGATACATAAAGAATTAACTACTGCACTCAGAATGCTATAAACTGACTTTTATAAATGTGAATAAATTGTGTAAAACTATTCTATTTTTATAGAGTAACCCTAATACTTCGACCAAAATTATTTCCTCATTTGTACCCCCACCACACTACATTTTCACCCCAACACTACAGTGTTTAAAAGAATTCTCTGCAGATACAACAGGATAAAACTGTTGTGCAACTGCAGCCATAGGCCTAAGCCTGCATTTCTTGCACAAACAAAATTTACAAATGCTCATGGAGTGTTTCCCTCTGGAGTCTATAATTTGAGCTCTTAATCTTTAATGTGCAGAGCCCGTTATCACATACTCATTTTAATCACATTAGCCTTAGCAACTCCTAATTCTGAATATTTATCTTACGACAGTGAGACTAAGAAAAAAATGCAACCAAAAAGATGAAATTATTTTCTCTTTTCTTGAAAAAAATCCCTTAATACTGTTTTTTAAAATGAAAGAATGGGGCATATTGTACATCTAAGTAAACCTCTCCAAGGTTTGCCTTCCTTTAAAGCAGGGTTTAAGTCTCTTTATCTTCTACATGGAAAACATACATCTCTAACTCTTTATTGATATACATCAAAACCACTATTGTTTGTAACAGCTGGACAGATTCCCTTTCTTAGCAAAATAAATTATTTAAAAAAAAGAAACTGAAGTTTTAGACCAGGAGAAGCAGCTAGTGCCTTAGAGGCTAACTAAGTGTAAATATCAGCCGTGAAGAGAATCAGCTTATTGTGGGGAAAGGCCACTCCACAGTGAAAGGAAGCGGGAGGAGGCAGTGGGTGAGGCATTACTAAAAACCAGAGTAGCTCCTAGAAATGAGTTGCAGTTCCCCACTTTTTTCCCTGGATGAGATCTATAATGAAGCTATCCAATAGACAGCCTCAGGCTCCTCAGCCCTTTTAAATCTCCCCCCTGGCCCAGTGGCACACAGAGGGAAGCCCCACTCCCCACACGAAGCCATTGTGCAAGGGAGAAGCGCGGTGCGCACGGAACGTGTCGGCAGCTTCCCCCAGCGCCGTTCCCCTGAGCCAGCTTCTCATTTCTTGTGACAATCACCTAATTAGGTGGGTCAAGAATTGCAGAAGATAGAAGAGATTCATTCTTCCTTACACGCCAGTTCTATTTGTAAAAATGAAGGCAATGGCTCTTCCACTCCATTGTAAGGCACTTAATAAATGTTAATAATAATTAAGTCAGTCACATTTCCCAGACAACACTGTCAGATCTTTTTTTGCAGTATTTCGGAACTATTTGGCTCAGGAGGGAGCTCTCACAAGCTCCAGACAGAAGAGGACTCACAAATTCCATCCTTCAATGCAAGAGGTCACAGAGGGCTGTGCCACAGCAGACATTTCACAAGCCCTGAGGAGCAAGAGCAGCACACACTGCTGCACTACAGATGTTAATGGGTCAGCACCGTGAGTGCAATTTCCTGCTGGACAAAGCATTAAGATGCTCTAACAGCTAGTAGGACTGTGAAGTCTTTCTGGTTAAGAAGTTGAACTAGACACAATTTCTTGAATGAAAAGGGTTTTTTTTTTTCTTCCATCTTTTTTTTCTTCCATCAAGAAACAAAAGAACTACTGGTTATGGAAAGAACTAAAAAAGAAAGATACTGGCTTAAAAAAGGCTACTAGCATTTCCTCTAGTACCCACCTTCTCCATTTACTGCTCTCACTCATAATGTTCATTTAAGTCACTGGCATATGTTCATTTATTTAATGCAGCTCCACATGATCACCAAACAATACAGAAACATTACATCATGCAACATTACTGATATGACACTGTTAGCAATACTCTACCTAATGAAGTTTATAAAGTCTTCATGTTTGGGTATTACAGAAAGATGAAGAATCCTGCTTTGAAACAGCTCCTGCCTTCCAATTTTGTCCTTCCCTTCTTCAGCATTGCTGAGACCATCTCACTGAGCTCATCTGGTGAGGACAAAAATAGAAAAGAAGAACATACTTATTACAGTTCTTGCCACCTGCACTGTGTGATTTTCTCAACAGAAATGGGAATAAAGTTGATGTATCTGGAAACATTAATTCTGCATTTTGTAGGTGACTGAACCCAGCACCATAAAGGAAAGTTTCCCTGTTGTAATGCTCTGCTTAATGAATCATATCATACTCATAGCAGATTACTTACCATTAACCCTGAACAGGACTTAATATGGTTAAAAAGACTGCAAGCTCAGCTGCATTCTGGCTTTGTAGTAGGTCTCTTCCCATATTCAGGCAGGTACAGGACAGGATGGACTGCTGGGTTCATTTTCCTCACTGTGGATCTCACTGCTTCTCCCTTGAGTGCAATCTATAAAGATAAAAAAGGGACATGCGGAGAATGGGGGATGGAACAAAAATAAAGTATTTGTCACTAATTCAGACAGCATGTTTCTCTGACAAACAGGGATTACAGACTGAGCAATGCAAGGGTTTCTTCACCCATTGATCCAGAACGTTTGTTAAATCCCACAGACACTATGTTAGTGCCACATCCCACTGGATGGTGTTCAACCCTGCCATCTTCCAAGAGGCACACCACACACAGGTGTCTATGGAAATCAAAGGTCTGAGGAACAGCAAAGTTTAATGGCATTTTGCTAATCAGTAACAGCATTAATCTCTTGCTCAAAAGCACAACAGTCTAACAATTATAGGAGCATGGACACCAATTTACATCTGAACATTTCTGAGACAAGCAGAGTTCCTGTTAGGTAGAGTGAGGCTGAGGTTACATGAACAAATCTAGGTCACAGGACATGCCAGAAATGCAAGGAGAAAAACTCAGGTCTAGCCCCTTGCCTGCTACCAAGTTTTCCCATCCCTTCTCAGCCAGTCTAAAAGCCCCTCCACCCTTCTGCAGCCTCCTCTGAAAGAACTACCTGGATGATCTCAGCTAAGTTTTACTTAGGGACACAGTAGCACAGTGTATACTACAGGGAATATCAGCTGAATTTTAACCGAAGCAATAAATTAAATACTGAAATAAACGTAAGAAAAAGCACAAAGGAAAAAATACCTTTAAAATTACTTTTGAAACTTTGAGTCTACAGAGCTGTCCTCTTCCCAAGAGACATTCATGAAGCCTAATGCCCACAGGAGCTGGGAGACAGCAAGGTCTTTCCTAGATAAAAGCCAGAAAGTCCACACAAACAAAGTCATTCTCGCGCTGCCAGTATCATAAAGAAGTCGAAGGCACCCTTTTATAATGACAGAGTATTCTTAATAAAAGCTTCAAGAAGGTTTTACAGCTGCATATTATCCAATGAAACCAGTAATAAACAGCACTGTAGAATTATTTAGTGCAACTCCAATACGCTGAGAGTCTCAACCTGGGTTTTATTTATCACACAGGCTAAAATGTTTGTTCTTGGCTTTACAGTAGCAGCCAAGCCTGTAGCTATCTTTTATCCCAGCACACTGCCATCTGGATATTGATACTTTGCTATGGGATATGAAAGGAGAGCATAGTTACCTAATACAGCTTAATTGAAAACACAAGACCTACATATTATACCATGCATTATTCTACACAAAATTAAATCTGAAGGGCATGAAAATTTCTGTAGATGTCAGCAGAGAATATTTCAGAGGTAAATGCTGTGTTCTTGATCTGTGCTAGAAATGCTAGGAAATACTGTAAAAAATATGTGTTTATGAAAAGAAAAAGCTCTTTTTTGCTCTGTTGGGAAAAAAAAAAGATACTGCTCAGGAAGGTGCATCTCCTTCAGGAAGAGCAGAAGAGCCATCAGTCACATGTTTATTAGTACAGTAAACTCTGTTATGGTGATCCATATTCACCTTGAAAGGTCCAACTGGTTTGCTTTTTTCCTCAAGCAATAATTTATATAACAAAAGAGGAAAAAAATATGCTGGTTCTACAAATACGTTCACTTTTATCTGCAATAAAACAGCTTCGAGAACCATCTATATCTGCACTACCCACATTAAGAAATACAGACTAAAAAGCTCTAATGTTAATAAAACCCCAGAAATTATAAATTGTTAAAAAGAATTCCTTGGGTGTAAGGCCAGAAAGGCTACCTGGCTTTATGTTTCTCCTTAGAGAGGTACTGCTGAGCTCTTGCAAACACCAGTCATAAGGACTGCAAATATATGTAAGTAAAGTAGATAAAGCACAAAGTCTTTGGAACACAACACTGCTATTAAGTCACTCACCTCTAACACCCACACTGGAGGCCAGATTCCAGCTACAGGAGCTCCCACCACGCTGCAGCACCTGCAGGCAAAAAGGGAATTTGCCACCATGAGGGAAGCTACGGGCTCACGTAGATCCCATAAAAGAGCACAGGGAGCCACAGCCACCCTTCCCACTGAGCTGCTCCTCATTCACTGGAAGAGCCAGCTTACAGTAGATGTGGCTTGCTTTAAGTGAAAAACTTGGTTTAGAGATGAAAGAAAGCAGTTTTTCATTTTTCACTCAGAGTCTACTTTCTGCATATGTCCACGGAACTGCAAGTAAAATAAACCCTAAAGACATTCTTAACTTAGTCCATACTATGCCGACAAATTCAAGCAAATAATGCCATTTAAGTTAATTACAGGAAACTTCAAGGGGACTGAAATACAGTTTCAGGTTCTCCCATGATACTGTCAAGATCTTTGGAGCTACATGCTCGGTACAATAACTAGGTGCTTGAAAGGCTTGTCAGCTGCACTTCTGTATTTTATTCCACACACAAAAAAGGCTGCTGAAGCAATTTAAAGGAAAAAAAAAAAAACAAAACAAAAACACCAAAAACCAAAACACTGGAACTGATAATCAGGTTTCTTTTAGCAGACAAGAAGTGATTTAAAATAAAAAGGCTTGGATAGAAAAACAAAACTCTAAGCTACCTAATACCCAAATGCTAGGCACAGAAAAGTTATTCTAGGTGTTCTCAGGTTTACACCTCGCTCTCAGACCACAAACACAGAGAGTGTGAACAAGGAGCATCTCGGGCAAAGGAAGTGCAGGCAGAAGAAACAACAGAGCAGCTGAGGGTGTCATGCCCAGAGAGCTCCTCCTGGGATCCTTTACACAGGCTGAGAGCCACAAAACACGGCATTCCACTGCGCTGTCTGAGCCTGGAACTCCCAGCGCTGCACCTGAGAGAAGCGGCAGCAGTGTCTGCAGGAAAGGGCCCCCAAGTTTTACAGCCAATATTTTACATGCATTTTTTTAGCTCTTGCCCAGTTAATAATGTATTGATTTAACATAGAAAGACACAGGCCTCTCCCTCCTCCTTTTGCTTTTACTTCTATGGTAGTGCAAAGATGAGAAAGAAATCTTTCTTTTTTCTTCATGCCTAATTTAAAAAATGAATATTCACATGTATTTCTTTTTCTCTGTTATGAGTTGTTAATACTTTTAAATATACTGTATAAAACATCTCTTATCAGATGTTTCCAGCAGCAATTTCCACTACCATCCTAGTCTCACAGCTTTTTTTTAAAATAAGACAGCTTAAAATGAAACAGGATATCTCATAGGGGAATTACTTTTTAATTTCTTTTAAGAGGATTCCTTTAGCATCACACACAGATCTCTTGGTAATATCGTCACAAATTGAACTGGAGAAACAAATTCAGTGTCTAAGGTCACGTATTCTGATAAAGAAATATGAAAAAGGTTTTGAGAAAACAGCCTCCTTCTCATCTACCCCTGTAAAAAGAAAAAAAAAAAAAGTTGAAATGATCTCCTAATGCATCTCCCTTCATAATTCATGCCGAAAGATGACATTTTCTCAGGATCTTAATTAAGATAATGATGAACACCTGTGTCGGCATTCTTTGGCAAGACAGCATTATCCATCATAATCTTTTAAGTACTCTCAAAAAAACCCAACAAAAATCCTATGACGGAACCAATCTGTTGCCTCCCCTTGCACTAAGTTTTACATCTCAGACTCACAGAAGAATGATTAGATCTTTAAAGACTGCAATAAAAACAGGATCGTTAGATTTTAAAGTTTCAACAGAAAGTAGCTACTAAATTAATTAAATTAAGGTGTATCATATCCAAGACAGCCAAGTTTAACTTCACTCACTACACGCCACCTGGAACCAAACCACTTACAGTTAGAGCCTACCAATAGCCATACTTTTAAAATATAGTTTGCTGTTACTTTCAGGATCATTCTGCCTCTTTTAATTTGTTTCTCACGGAAAGAAAATATTCTTAGCTGATCCCTACTGTACACTCATGCACTAGTTTATTAAGCCATTTTTGCTGTACCACGCTTGCACAATCTAAATGAAATTATGCAAAAGAAACCACTGTAGAAAAAGAAATATGCAAATTCAAACACTGCTACATTTTGGGTCACATTTTGTGCAATCATCGCGAATCCAAGTTCCTCTCACACCAAAAACCCTACTGGAGTCCAACTACTAAACTAACTGAAAACCCTTTTAATAGCCCTGCAGGACCAGCCCACCAGACTGAAGGCTATAAAAATAGAGATTTTAATTATTTATTTATAGAAGCTGAATCTAAATTCACATGCCTAAATATAAATAAAGTGAAGAGCGCACTGCCAGACTGTAAATCTTTCCCACTGTTAAATAAGATTTTAAGGGCAAGTGTTTTTTCTATTGCATTAACAATCTTCAAAAAAATTATGAGAAAAATATACAAAGTCCACTATTTTAACATCAACTTCCACTGTTATAGTTTCACTGGCAGCTGCAAAATACACAAACTACTCATACCAAGAACTCATCAATACCTTCAAATGCATGTACCTTCAGCAAAAATGCAGAGAAGCAGCAAATGTATCCTCAAGCCCCACGTTTGTTAACAGAACTGATGAACAATGTAAGAGTCTTGAAACAAACTTCTTATTTCCCTTCGATCTGAAGGCTGAAAAGTCCTGCAAAGCAGATTAGTCTTAGGTTTTCACATTTTAATATGCTGCTATCAGAGGAAAAAAGTTGCTGTGACTAGTCATTCAGTCATTCATAGAGCTATCAATGTGCAAATAAAGCAGAAAATAGAGACATCCTTAAGAAATGAGTCTCAAATTTGACATAAAGTGAAGGTGACAACCACAGCAATAGAACTATAAACTAAATGTTTCAATATCTTGAATAATTATCTACAGTTCTTTTAAAACTGCAAAGAATATAATAGTGGCATAATGTAGTGAGAATGTCAGTTTGATAGGCACTTACAATCCTGACGGCATAAGAGCCCTATCACTACCGTTTATTAATCAGCTCTGGTATTATGTTTGCAAGGCATGAAAGTATGCATGAACTCACCACAGTTTCCAAATGTATGCCTACAGAAGAAAGATTAGTGGAACATCAGAAATAAAGAGGGTAATTTTACATGACGTTAACCTTACCTCCTCTTCAAAAAAGTCAGATGCCATGGGAAGATGGTTAAAACTTCTTCCTACAAAGAAAGGAGCACAGAAAAAGCAGTTAGTTATTCTACTTACATATAAAATGAATGTTAAATGTATAAAACTTGACCAGATGATATCTCACTCCCCGAACAAGGGGGATTGTCAGAGGATTATGACAGAAGAGCTTTCGAGTGGAGAAAGAAATGCAGTGCTCCAGAGCGATCGCTATAATGAAGCCGGGGACAAATACCGGTGACACCGTGCAGTCGAAAACTGATGAAAGTGCACACCTGTGTGGATTGAGCATGTAAGGAAGGGAGCGTGCGAACCGGCGATGGACCCGTCTGTTTACCGGGGCAGAACCACATGGAGCTTAAAGAGACGAAATTCCGCACACCGCACATTAAAAAAAAGAAATAATAATAATAAAAAAAAAAAGACCAAAAAACAAAACGGGGGGGAAGGGAAGTG
>VZUI01042813.1:0-13130 GCA_013401135.1 Cettia cetti
CCCCCACCCCTTCCTTTCCTGCCTTGGACAAGCACCCATAAGCACCCAGCAATTAGTTCCCTTGGCAACCCAATGGGGTAAAATTCCACAAACAAAAAAAAAAAAAAAAACCAAATTCAACCCCCAACATTTGGGAAAGTTTAAAGAAAGTTTAAGGAAAACTAAAGACATAACACAAAGACTTTTCAGGAACATAAAAAGAGAGGGGTCTGAGAATACTGTTTCTCTTTGCTTCTCATTCCTGATGCATCTCATGATCTGCACAGGTCACCAGTCCTCTCTTTCTCTACCTGGAAGCCTTGTCATGTGGCATGGGGAGCTTAGTGCGAGCAGTACTGTAGGTTGGGGGCTTTTCTTTGTTGGAGAGAAGTGCATGTATAAAGCCTTTATGTAAGTTTCATATATATATATCTCCACACATATTTGCATGTTACGTATTTAATGAGCATGAGAAAGAGGGAAGATATAATACATCCTGAAAATGCATCAGGGGAGGTTTAGGCTGGATATTAGAAAAAGTTTCTTCACCCAGAGGATGGTTGGGCACTGAAACAGGCTCCCCAGGGCAGTGGTCACAGCACCAGCCTGACAGAGTTCAAGAAGAATTTGGACAATCCTCTTGGGCACATGGTGTGACTCTTGGGGATGGTACTGTGCAGAGCAAGGAGTTGGACCTGATGATCCTCGTGGTTCCAATTCAGCTTATTCTGTGATTCTGTAATTTATTAAAAAGCACAGAGATATGCAAAACTATTTACCTTCTGTATTGCGAGATTTAATAAGAGGGTCCACAGTGTCTTAAATTCAAAGGCTGATAAATACAGCATAGCCTAAGTCCATCTAATTGTAGTATCATCAGGAAAGTTTCTAAATAATAACAGACAGCAAACCTAAAACTTATTTCAAATACCAAGTCTATTGAGTTTTTCAGAGTTAGACCAGAAAAATACTTGTGTAACTATGCCTCCATTTGTGCCCCAGAAAAGTATGTGTGCATACCACTAAAACTCCTCAGTATTTCCGTGATCCCTTGAAAGGTCTGGTATAATATGCTGATGACAAACAGACATCTTGTTTGTAAGATATGCAAAGCTGTATAAAAACTTTGTTGGTATATTTGAAGAATATTTGACATGTTGACTGCTGTAATTTACAGCTAAGATGGAAGAGAACGGACTATGTCCCCAGGGGAGCAAAGCACTCTTAATATTTAAACTTTTTTATATGCCTTTCAAAGTAAATTTTCACACAGAGCTTTGTTTGTGTACACAAAATCATAGCTATTTGTAAGTACAGGTGACAATGCTTTATTCTTTCAAATGCAGTAATGAGTATTTCAAGAATTCCAGCAATTGGTCCTAGAACTATTTATATTTCCTGATACACAGATTCATACCCTCTTATGTTCTCCAAGTAAAATAATTCACACAGTACAAATTTTTATAAACTCATTTACTTTATAAATGGAGACCCAAGAAGTTTGCATGGTAATTTGCTTATAAAGATTATTTGGCAGTGTAGCACTTTGCCTCCTCCAGTTTTAAGGCACGTCATACTGAAGTGTACAATTGTTCTTCAGTGAATATTCCTGGTATTGAAACGACGACAGGAATTTCCAGGGCGTCCCACGGCTGCAGTAGCAGTCATGTCAGGGTCAAAAAGGGCAGGGAGATTATGGATTATGGGAATCAGCTGAAGAAAAGTCTGCATAGATTTCCTTGAGTATGTACTTGTATTCTGCGTGGTTCCCTGAAGGAAAGTACGCTTTCCTGCTTTTAAATCCTAAGACTTCCTTAGGTTTCAGTGTATACCCTGAGTTCTTTCATGTGACAGTCTTTCAAATGATGTTGAAATATTTGTCCCTGCTCCTTCAGCTTTTTTTCTGAATGATGGCCATTTGTTTACTTTTCAAAGAATAAAGACACTGTTTCTTCATGTTCTCTCCTTTAGTTAAATTCACGGAGTTCTTTAGCTTCTGTCTCCCATCTGCTCTAATTTTTCCTTTGATTGTAAATTTTATTAAGCAAACATCCTGCTAGTGTAAATTAATGAAGTCCTATTGACTTTAATGGGAAAATGATAGTTCATATATAACAGCTGATGATTTTGCATTATGCGTTAAATGAATATGTAAACAAAAATTGGGATGTTGTTATTGGCTATGTGATATTCCAAGAATATTCTTAAAGTTATTTATTTTTCCCATGAGTGTTGTTACATTGGGGTTTTTTTGTGTGTTTGTTTTTTCAGCCAGTATAATCTATGGATCTCTCTCTTTTATTTGCCTTATTTTCTGAATATGCAGATTCTTTTAGTCACGCTATTTTTCTCTGTACTAAATTGCCTGCTACCCATCATAAAACAGGGAGGATTAATCAACCTCTGCAAAGGTGTGGAATGTCTCTGTCATCTCTAAAGGAAACATAAATGATTAATTTAGAGTGGAAAGGGAAAACTGACTCAACCAAATTCTGTCTGTAGTGACTATCTACCTTTATTGACTTTGTCAAATGGTTCTTTTTTAAGCACATATTGAGATTTCTGAACTCTGGAAAAGCAACTCTGGTTTCAAATTTCAATGATATGGGAAAGAAAAAAGAAAAATAAGGCATGCATTCTAAAAGTGTATTTACTGTGAATTTATGAAAAATACCATTCAGCATCTACCCCTACTTCCTATTCTTTTGGCTAATGTCTCTTTTTAGATGCTTCAGAATATTTTGCACTATCAGAGGTGTACTGAAAAATTTGCCTACAGTATTCCATTTGGTTAAGCTATAGTCCCCTCCTTTCTTTTTGAAATAGGATATTGAAGAGAGTGATTTCTGTTGTGGCTTGATTTCTAAATCTTCAGACTTGACAGCTGTATATTTTCTGTTTCTGTTTGATAGTCTTTTACAGGGCTGTCCTGTTCTGGGTTTGCTATTAATCACTAACCTAAGCAGCATGATTATTTGTAATTACAGGTAGAAAAGTCTCAAAGTAATCAGATCTCGAAAGGTCGATAGTGGAGAATAGTTCCCTTATATGAGACATTTTCAAAGAGGAAATGGAAGGCATCAAGTGGCAGTCCTGTAAATAGGAACATAATCAAATGTGCAGATGGAAAAAAAAAAAATAAAGGAAAGTAGGTCAGGAATGATTCTACTGATGCAGCCAGAGAATAACTGATGCATCTACTAAAGACTCTGTCATTTCCATGAAGAGCTTTATCCTACAGAGCCAGCAAAAAATAGAGTTGAAAGTAGAAGAAGCACTGAGTGGTTTGGAGCCTGTTTGTATTTCAGAGAGATAAACAAGGGCAATATATGCTGCAGTCAAGAGTCTGAAACTGCAACAAGAAAAACACATCGGAGTACAGCTTGTTGGACACCATTTGTTCCCCTCTTGTTAATTAGTCACTTTCCCGTACATATGATGACAAAAGTGCAGTTGTGTTGGTGTTTGTCCACAAATAGCTGGCCTGGCCATCTGTAAAATGAGTCTTATTAGGATGATGTCATTCATATGTGTGGTAGTGCTGCTGCAGATTTTGAGAATCTTTTCCTCAAATCTGCTGGTGGCTTCTGTTTTTAGCTAGGACAGTCAGGGATGACTCATGAGTGTTAATTTGGGCTTAAGGCTGTATTTTTAAATCTCATTCTCCAGTCTGCAAGCACTCAGAACCTGTTCCAGAATCCAGACCTGCTGCTATTTAGGCATTATTTGTTTTCACAGCCTATTGTTTCAAAGGACATCAGTTAGGGCATTGTGTTAAGTGGACATACATCAGTTTGACAGAAAGTGTCCTAATCTGTACATTCACCACTTGAACTGTTTCAGTGGTTCTAGTTTAAGTTTCTCTCCATGTGCATTCAGATGCCATTACTTGTTTGTCTTGTCTCTGATAGATGTTTGCTTAACATACTTTTTCCTTGGGTAGTGGAAATCAAGACAATTCCCTCTCTTTATGCCTGCAGTTGCTTAGAGCTACTTCAATAATGCAAAATGGCAGTATATTTTTCTGGCAGTATATTTCCCTGTGCAAAGGCCTCCCCTTTGCACAGGGAAATACTTTGGAAGCATGGCATTTGCCCAGCAGGAACAGTGAACTACAGGTGGTCACAGATATTACAGATTTCACTGCAAAGCTCCAAAGGCTTCTGATTCTAAAAATATCTAGATAATGTCTGTATATATGCAGCCTTTTTGGATAATTTATGTTCAGCCAGAAACATTTACTGATTCTGAACATATTATTCACAATGAATAATACTCATTGCCACTCTTCTGTTACAGCAGTGATCTAAACTTAATAGAGCTTTTTATCTAATTAAGCTTTTGTTTATTGTCCATATTTAGGAAGCACTGAACTTGTTTTTCCATTACCTAAGAAAAAAAATTTCTTTCTGAAATTCACGTGTTCTGTCTTTTCTTCTCTGCTCCTCCTTCCAGTTTCCAATCAATACCCTGTATTTCTTCCTGAACTCATTAACATTTTACTAATTATCAGTTCAGATAATTAGATAAGTAGGGTTAAAATTGTTCAAAATTGATCAACACTGTAGCTCTGATTAGCACATTAAAGTTCAATCATTGATTCTAACCTGTGTCTCTTCAATTACAGTGACTGTCACTTCAGGTTGCCAGTGAAGTTTGTATTTATTGTAGATAAGGTTATGTTAGCTTTGAAAGTCCTTTTATGGAGGCATTTTTTTCTATCCAGACAAATTTTTTTTCTCTCTACATCATGAAGTTGAATTATTATAGGAATCCTATTTTGTTCCTGGACAAAATATAATACCTATCTTCTCAGTAAGCATAGAATTATTGGGCCTAACTCACTTGGGGAGAAGAAAGTATGCTTCTTTTTAGATAATTGTAATTATTAGAGCTTCTTAAAGCTACTTGAGACCCTGCTTGTGCCTTTATCTTTTCTGCTTACTGTAAGCTTTCTCCTTTTGTCACAGCCCAATTCTGTTTTCTACAAAGGATTTCTTGAATGTCCAGTGAAGCAGAGCACTTCTTTTTGCTGGTATGAATAATGTTTTTCAATGAATAACAACAGCTGCTGAGACATTTTCTCTGTCTAAAGTTAAGGTTGAGAACAGTCTTTAAAGTCTTTACCTCCCCTTCTGTCTTCTGGTCAGCAATAAAGCTCACAATGTATTTATGCATGTATGTGAATGCTTGTAAATCAAAAATGTTTGTGTATTGCTAGAGAGAACAGAAAACTTTTAGTTTTTTGACACAACATGGCACAATCCTGAAATATAACCTAGAGTTAATAATCAGACACATTTTTCTGAACAATGGACAAGTATGGTCATCTCTGGTCAATTCATGTACTTACATTTTAAACATAACATGGAAGGTGGAAAATATTCACTGGATTCTTTTTCTCATAATTCTTAAATGTTAAGTCCTGAACTTTTATTTAATATTCATAGGTCTTTGAATTCAAATTGCAGCACAAGTAAGTGCTTGAATAAACTACAGAAGCAATTTTAATCATCAACAAAAAGTAATTAATTAATTGATTACTCTTGTTAAGATTATTTCCTAAGGCAACAAAGTAGCACTGTTTTAATATAAATCTCAAACATGTAAAGCAAAACTATTTGCAAAATTAAAATATATAAACCCCCAAATATAATGAATTACTGGTAAAAATAAACAAGAAAAAGGAAAATAATTTGTATGGTTTTTGAAAAATTGTTATGCACAATGTATAAAAATTATATAGGCCTGAGTTCTCATTAGTGTTCTATTTTTTCTGTAACTAATGGTGTTCCTCTGAAAATATTGTCATGGGATTGATCTGAGAATTGTAAAGTTTTTCACTGTCTCCCCTAACATTTGAAATTGAAGTACTAAAAAATACTTTACAAAAAAAAAAAAGCAGTGTTATATGTTGCAAAGGTGACCAGCTTCCCATTTCTTCCCCTTCCCTTCACACCAGTTTTGGAGAGGAAATATTTCATTTCCTGATGAATCCAAAAGGGAGGGGAAAGGTATCATGGAAGCAATGGAGATATATTATGAATAGCAGAAAATTTACAAACACATGGAGTTAGGTGTAAATCTTATATCTCAGACACTCCTTAACAGCCTCATTACATTTTCCCTATTTTCAAATACAGGAAAGTTAGGTAAATTGACTTGCTATTTTTCTCACACTATATGTTCAACTCCATGCTACTTCTGGCTGAAAAAAATGTTAATAACATTAAAAAAAAAAAAAAAAAAAAAAAAAAAAAAAAAGACAGAGAGAAACCAAGAAACCATAGCACAAAATGTTCTTTGTTTCTCTTCTATGGCTTCACATCCTCTGAGCTGCATCCTGCTCCCTGCAAGCTCACCTAGTCTCCAGGAAGGCATTTGGATTCACAAAGTGCCTGGCTTTGGCTATGAAGGCTATGAAGGCTAACATGTTTATCATCTGAGAATGGAGCATAGTGCAAATTCTGAGCTTGAAACAGGGATCAAACAATAATCCTCTGCAGTGTCTTCAAATATTCATTTGGTCTTGGTGCCAAAGGGCAGCTTGGAAATTAGATTTGTTGCCAATACAACTGTATAACCCCATCTCTTTTGTTTTAAAATTCAGTTTGTGCTTTTTTCAACAGAAGATGAAGACACCTTTTAAGCTTGAAGGCTTTGTTTATTATTGCATCATCAAGACTGACTTCCTAAACCAGCAGTTCAAAACAATGATATAAAGGAAGACAATTTTTTTGTCTTTTTTAAAATAGAAATTATGTCCCCATTGTGCATCTTCTTCTTGAAAATGACAGCTTACTCTTTGAATACGAAAGGTACAAAACCAAAACAAAATCAAACATTTCCTATGTCTCAAATTAATTCAAAGCAAGAAAAAGTTCACAGTATCAACCAGTGTGTCATTATTGTTATCTTTTGAAGCACAAAGGCGACAACTAATGAAATTCCAGTACAAACACCGATGAGTTTCCTCTGAGTTTTGGGGATGGGCTGTTGGAAGAATGTGTCTGAAGAGTAGCCATGAATGGGTTGAAACCTTGTGGGTCAGAATCAGGTACAGAACATGGGTCAGGAACCTTGTGACTGATGTCCGCCTCAGGCTGCCTGATAAAGGAAACCCGCTGATGAAGCCATCCTGCTCCAGCTCCAGGAGGCATTGCACTTGCAGGCTCTTGTCCTGTTGGGGGACTTCAACCACTCTGATATCTATTGGAAAAATGTCATGGAGAGCTGTAGGCAATCTGGGATACTCTTGATATATGTGGTGTGTAAGCTCCCAAGCATCAATAAGTTCCCTGGGGGATCAACTGAGAAGGGCTTGGGGCTGCTGGTGGATGGGAGGCTGGCCATGAGCCAGCAAAGCTCACTTACAGCCCAGAAAGCCAGCTACGTCTTTGGTTGCACCAAAAGTAGCATGGCCTAGCCTGATTGCCTAAATATACATGTGCATGGCTTCTCAGAAGGGCTTTATATCCTCTGCTGAGCCCCCGTACTTTCCTCACCCAAAATATCTACGGGTTCAGACATGTTATACACACCCAGGCTGCAGTCCCACCTTGGGCAGCCTAGTGGACAGATACACTCTTGTAGACAGAGTGACTGGGCTCAACCTGTACAGTTTGGTGCCTAAATATAACATAAAACAACAGGTCAGAATCAGACTGGTAGGATGCAGATTGGTGGTAGGATTGCCCACCTGCAGCTACTGCCTTCTGTAACAGTCCATCTTGAAAAGGAGGGAAAGGAAAATAAACAAAAAACATAACAAAGGCAGAAATTTGAAAACTAGACATCAAAAAAACCCCACCCCAAAACCCGAGAAAATCCACTGTGTTAAAAAAGGTTGAAAATCCCAGATTTTCTGTAATGCAATTACAGAGAAAACATGGGCATCTCCATTGGTGATCAAATCAGGAATGACAAGTGATATCTAGAACATAAATCAAATGTTCTGATTAATCATCCTTCAGGATGATGTTTTATGCCATCAGCACCTCTGAAATAGTTTCAGGCTTGCATGTCTCTTGCAACAGGGGATGTTATATGGCAAATATATTTTTCAATTTGTAGATATCAACAATTTTTGTATGAAGAGACCACCTGCTTCAATTTCACATCAATAAACACTGCAGATAAACCAGCTTTGAACTCAGACATAGCACAGGTCTAGCTGTTCAAAACAACCTTCTAAATAATCTCAGGTTTATGTTCCTGAACTGACACTTTGTTATTCAATTGAGTCTTTTCTTGTAGACTGATGCCTTAGATACAGATGTTCCAGTGCATTAAGAAGCAAAAAGAAAGGTTCAATTTGCATTTTTACAGGAAATTTTCTTTCTTTCAATGAAGCAGGTAAAGGGCATCAGCAAACTGCAACCATTATATATGCATCAGCTTGCTGCATGTTTCTCAAGTTTTCATTTTGCTTGGTTTATGTCTACTGTGGAGCTGATGGCCTCGAATATTCACATCATTGTTTTCTGGAGTTTTTTAAACTTGATTTTGAGTTTTGAAATTGTGAAAACAAAGGATACTCAAGCTGCTACATCAAAAGGGAGGGTGGAATAATTTATATGCAAAGAAATAATTTGAACAGCACCTTAATCTTTCATAAAATTTGAGTTGCAAGCCTGAAAGTTAGTAACGCATAATGCACAGCCCCTGTGCTTGCTTGTTGGCAATTATGATCATTATTAACACAGACTTTATGGGGCGTGAGATCAATTGTTACTCCAGAGACCTTATTCTGAGCAGGAAAAAATGTCACACTTGGTTTTTCAGAATTTTGAAGGGCAGTTTGGACTTTGGAGATCCTCAGTTTAACTTTGATGAATTGAAAAAAATTTTAAATCTAAAAGAATGTTGGTGAAGCAGTAGGATTTTATCAGAGCATTTTCACATATTGTGTTTCTGCATAAGTGGGTTACATGGGAAAGAACATGTTCTTCAATAACTATCAGCAACTTCCCAAGGGCACATAAAGAAAATTTCACTTTTATCACTTAAAAACTGACAACTGAAAACTATGTTTTCAACTTGCCCCTTTCTCTTTCAATTGGATGATTTGACATCTCCATAAAACTAGATCTGACTTTAGTGTTTTGAAAATTTTCAGGAACTATTAATCTTTCTTCCCACAATTGTTTTGTTTTCAGTTGAGAGTACGCCACTCCATGCTCAGCTGAACAGATTCATATCACTAGGATTTTCTTTTGTCTCCTATGCTGGAATAGTGCTTCTGTGGATTTCTAAATTTACATGGAATTTGTTGGGGTTTTTTTTGCATTCTCTGTCCTCCATGTGCAGGTCTGATTGTAGCTGTCTACAGTTTGAAAAGAGAATTTGAGAAGCTTCTTTATGATTCTTTGATTTCTCGTGGGAGGGAGTGAGGACTTTCTAATGGCTGCCTAGCTGCTTCTTTTCAACAACTTTATGAGTTGCTGATTGATTTAAGGCAGACAAACTCTGAGGGCTGTCATATATATAGCACGTATAGAAGTACTGGATTTTCAATGCTTTCTGCTATTGAAAGCAGTAGAAACGCTTCTTAAGCTAACGTCTTGCTTGGTTCCTAGTCCCTTCAGTGCCCAGGTTGTCTTGAAGTGCCTTATTGCAGGTGTAATGTTAGGTACCACTGGCCTAGAAACTAATACTAAACACTGAATTTTAGCAGCAGCCATGTGTGAATGGTTCTCCCATATGTGATTAAAGTGGAAATATTAAAGTGTTCACTTGTGCCTTATGATTTGTATAACAGAGGTTATGATAAATACTGCATCAAAAGGTACATAGAAGTAATGCAAGGTTCTCTATGCAAAGTCAAAAAAGTTGAAAGACATGCTCCCAACATGGAACATGGAACTGCTGCAGGAAGTTCAGAGAAGGGCCATGAAGTTGACCAGAGCACGGGAGCACCTCCACTATGAAAACAGGCTCAGCCTGTTCAGCCTGGAGAAGAGAAGGTTGTGTAGAGACCCATAGCAACCTTCCAGTATTCAAAGGGAGCTTACAGAGAAGTTGGAGAGAGAAACTTCAGCAGGAACAGAAGTGATAGGACAAAGAGTAATGGGTACAAATAAAAGAGGAGAATTAAAAGGAAGAAATTCTTTACTGTGAGGGTGGTGAGACATGGGAACAAGTTACCCAGGGAGGTTGTAAATGCCCCAGCCCTGGCAGAGCTCAAATCCAGATTGGATGAGACCTTGGGCAAAGTGGTCTAGAGGGTGTGTCGCTGTCCTTGGCAGGGAATTTGGGATTAAATGATCTTTAAGTTCCCTTCCAACCTATTAACATTCTGTGATTCTGTGAAATTATTCAGGCCAGGGCTTTATTTTCATGTGCAAGAAAAAATTTAGCTAATAGTTGAAAAATGTTTATCTAGACAACTCAAGTGCTTTTTATCCATAAAAGATACTTAATCATTTTTGTTGCCTATCTTTTAAAAAAATCTTTATAAGATTTCCACAAGAGGCTGTTCAGCCAAAAGAATGATCTTTTCCACATCAGACAACACTAATGGAAATCACTACATCTCTCAGTAGGTGATATCTGCAAGTACTCAGACTAGTTGTTGCACTTCACTAGTTGCTGGTTCAAAAATATGTCGTAAAAGTGAACTGGAAAGCTCAAATAAAAATATTATTATTTCTAGAGTTATGTTCTTGAAGACACTGTTGATCAATCTTTCAGGTTATGTGTTAGAGAATTTTTAAAAAAACTTTTGAATAAAAGCCCTTTTTCTTGTGTCATCTATAAAAATGATATTTCATTTTTATCTCACTAAAAATATGTCAGAATGTACTATTCTGGTAACACAAATTGCAAAGGTTTTGTTGACTTTTTTTTTTTTTTTACTAAGATCTAACAGTGATGTTTGACAATAATCTCCTTGAATGAGAAAGTGTCAGTAATACTTTTCAGTAAAGAAAAGGGATTGCAGAGGGATGAGTGGGTGTAAAAGATGACATATATTTCTGTACTAATCCTGTTGTAAGTAGTAGAAAAGGGCACCCAGCTCTGAAATAAAATACTTTGAAATCAGATTTGAGAGTACTGAATAAAAGAAGTCTGTACACCTACATATTTGAAGATAGGAAATATTTGACATCGGGTACAAAATGAGGAATGATGGAGATGGTGACTGCTCTCCCTTAAATCTTTGTCTATAAATATCTGAAAGGGAAGGGACCTAAAAGATCATCTAGTTCCACCATCCCTGCTCTTAGCAGGGACAACTTCCACTAGACCAGGTTTTTCAAAGCCCCATCCATCTTGTCCTTGAGCATTTCCAGGGATTGATATGCTATATAAAAAATCCTTGTGAAATCTACAGCAGTAGTGTTTTCAGGATAGTGGTGATATTCAGTTGTGTGTTTACCTTGCATAGAGGATCAGTCACATAGTAAATATCTCAGGTTTATTTACAAAGCTTTTGAACAGGGAGAGGTTGAGACGGCTGAGTCTGATTCCTACCCCTATGAATTGTTGGAGACTGCTGGAAGAGGTGACTCTAAATTCAAATGATTAAATGTATCTATGACTTCAGCCTCCAGTATGTGTTTCTAAAGTAAGATGGAATGGAGTGATAACACTGATGTTGGAGATAAGGGAAACATGTCCTCATCCAATCAGTTAAAAGAATGCACAAAGTTTTTTGTAGTTGCCTGACTGTATTGATGATATCTCAAGGAACTTGTACACCTAGCACCTCTTTAAGAATGAATTTCTTGTTTACTAAACTTCTTTATTAAGCAGTAGATAGTAAAAGAGGGGTGTTCAGAAGAGGTAACGCAGTAGTTTAAACTTTAATGAACTTGTAAAGGAAGGTAACAGGTAACAGCGTGTCCTACTATCCTGCTGTGTGGGTCTAAGAGTATTTCTGTATTTCTCCATTTTTTGTAAAAGAAGAAAAAAGACCAGAAGTAGATCTTCTTCCCCTGCAGATGAAGTTAGCTTTTCTCTATACAACTGTAGATTTCTAGCTAAACATGTAAACATATTATTTATAATAAAAAAAATACTTTAATAAAAGGTCTTGCATGCATATGCATGATTTAGTACTGTCTGATAAATATGAAAAACTGGATGGATTCATCAAAGATGATTGTATGAAAATTCTCAGTTCTGTGATCAAAATCAATGGCTGATTTTGCTACTAGACAAACATTTGTGCATCAAAGCCAGGCATGGTCTTCCTATCTTCACTTTGATTTCACCTTATAATGATTTGTTACAGTTTTCAGTCAGTATTTTGTAAAAAATCTCTCTTGTAGAATGTATAAATCCAGCTAGAGTTTTAACCTTACAAGTATTCATCATCCAAAAGGAGGCAACAGTTCTATTCATGGCTATTGGTATCAGAATGAATAGTGCTTTCTGGTGTAAAGTTTTGCCATAATACTATACCTTCCCACAGCAGCATAGATCAGAGAAGGCTGTGTTGGAGACACTGCAGAGCATTTTGGAATCAGGGCTGCAGGTGTAATCAGAGCAAACAGTAGGTTGTGACAGTCCTGCAGTTCCTCTAATGGATGACAGCACATAGCTACAGCACAAAAATCTTTGTGATTCCCAACCAAATAAACATATTACCATCTATCTCTGGGGTACAGCTTCTTCACTGCAATGAAGTTTCTAAAAGGTTGCTGACAGGAACAAACTGTTAAACAATCAAGATATATCAAAGAAATTTTTCTGCTTGTTTTCTTTGTTCCCTATCTAGTAGAACAAATCTGACATCTGGCAACAGCAAGTCAGCAGTATTTCTACATTTGTTGCTCCCTTTTTTTCTGTATTATTCATATATTGATGCTCAGGAAAGTCAGTACTGCAATCTTCCATTGAAAAGTGAGCAGAGGCTGTTGCAAATATTATTGAGTCTTTTCTTAGGTTTCTGTGGACAGATGTATTCAGTGAAGACTGTTTCTGTAATTGAACTGTGGAAGACTTTTATTGTTTTCAAAGATCTGTTTATAGAACTTAGAGAGATATCTGTTTATTAGCTTCTCTGCCCTTTTAAGAAGCCATATGTCCTGGTTTAGGACAAATTAGGAGGAAAATCTCCACGAGGAGACAAACCTCCACTACCCCTTCCCCCCAACCCCAGGTTCGGGAAGGAACTCCTCAGAGGAAAAGTGGAAAAAACTGTT